>JARYGA010042261.1:0-28069 GCA_030545235.1 Helianthus tuberosus | reverse complement strand
TGGGGGGGGGGGGGGTTAGGTTTTTTTTAAGTTTTTTGGGGGTTTTAGTTTTTAGCATTTAGCTTAGGGGGGGGGGGGTTAGGTTTTTTTTGTTGGGGGGGGGGGTGGGGGTTAGGTTTTTTTAGGGTTTTTTTTAGCTATTTTAGGTTGTGTTCACATTGGTTCTCGCAATAAGGGTGGTTCTCGCATGATCTCCTCCCTATATATATATATATATATATATATATAGTGTGAGGTTCATCGGGGAACACTAAAAAAGTGGGGAACACACTAAAAAAGTTGTGTTCACATTGGTTCTCGCGGTTCTCGCAATAAGGGTGGTTCTCGCATGATCTCCTCCCTATATATATATATATAGTGTGAGGTTCATTGGGGAACACTAAAAAAGTGGGGAACAGTGGGGAACCGACTCAAACAAACTCCGATTGGACTCATTCCAGCAGCGTTGGAACCATCTCGTCAATCCCTATCTAGGATCTCTTAACCCTAAACCCTAAATCAGAACCCCTATACTCTAAATATATTAGGGTTTGGCTTTTAGGGTTTAGCTTTAGGGTTTAGCCTTAGGGTTTAGCTTTAAGGTTTAGCTTTAAGGTTTAGCTTTAGGGTTTTGAGTTTAGCTTTAGGGTTTAGGGTTTAGCTTTAGGTTTAGCCTTTAGGGTTTAGCTTTTAGGGTTTATAGTTTAGATTTTACGGTTTAGCTTAGGTTTTAGCCTTATTTTTTAGCTTTAGGGTTTAGAGTTTAGGAGTTAGGATTTAGGGTTTAGGGTTAAGAGATCTTAGTTAGGGTTCGACGATCCGATTCCAACGCCGCTAGAATGAGTCCAATCGGAGTTCGTTTGAGCCGGTTCCCCGCTGTTCCCCACTTTTTTAGTGTTCCCCAATGAACCTTCCCATATATATATATATATATATATATATATATATATATATATATATAGGAAAAGTGTAAAATACAATACGGTTTAACGTACATCACGTGATTAATGTTTTCATCATGCGTGATTTGGGTTTTTTAGTTTATAACGTGCGTGATTTTCAAATAAACGTGCGTAATTATCTATCGTACGTGATGTACGTTAAGCCGTATTGTACGTTAATTTGCCTCTCTCTCTCTCTCTCTCTATATATATATATATTATAGGGTTAGAATGAAATGAGAACCACCTTAAGTTGTGAGAACCATGAGAATTAGGACTTCTAAAAGGTTTTCTCAAAGAAAAATTCTCAAAAATTAAAAAAAAATCACTAGTTTCTGTAAAAAAAAATAAAAAAAATTAAATGTCGCATGCACAAATTTACATGAGGTGTAAAAAATCGCAGTAACAAAATTTACATTAGCGCGTAAGCAAAACTTACATTAGACAAAACTACCAACTCGACAATTTTTTTTTGCTTTTTTACAGATGTGTTTATATTATTTTCATCTACGTTTGTGCAAAAAATTGTGGCCCAACTCGCGCGGGAACTAGGAGTTCTCATGGTTGTCACAACTCGTGATGGTTTTTAATTGAACCGAAGCCTATATATGTGTGTGTGTGTGTGTGTGTGTGTGAAGGACTAGCTTTCACGCCGTTATAATTTTCACGAACAAGACCTAAAACCGGGATATGACGCCCCACGGGGCGGTGTTTGCCGGCGCTATGGCGGGGGTGGTGCCATACCACCTGCGACTACGGAAGGTCTTAAAAAGCAGGTTAGAACAATACGAGGATATTGCATAATAAAATATGTATAAATGTGTCAGAAACTTAGAACAGTTTAGCTTTTTAACTGTTTGAACTTCCGTACTCGAGCGTTTTCTGGCATCATACCCACTCAAAACGCGCCATAGCGCCCGGGAACACCTCCCCCGGGGCGCTATACCTTGAGATATTGGAAGCCCACTATGGTTATAACGGCGCTACACATTTGTTTTCCCACACAAATACATTTACATACATAGTATAACCTCACATCTATATAACTCCCTACTACACACTCAAGTTATATAACTCCACTTTTTATGCGTTTCGTCACTTGTAACATAACCACCCACTATGGGGCTCTACCACTACACATGGCCTTCCTTAAGACCATGTGTAGTGGTCAAGTCCCATGGGAGTTATGTGACAAGTGATAAAATGTGTAAGAAAGAGGGGTTATATAACTTGAGTGTGTAGTGAGGGGTTATGTAGATGTGGGGTTATACCCCTTCAATTATGTATATATGTATGTATATATATATATATATATATATATATATATATGTGTGTGTGTGTGTGTGAGAGAGAGAGAAACCATTCTATAGCGCTGTTATGCTCATCGCGGCCCTCCCATATTCAGCTCATAGCCTGGGGCAGTATTCCCTGACACTATGGGGCATGATCGTCGACCTAGAACCCCCATGGCGCTAGTCTAAGAGGCACTTCAAATGAAACACATTTTGGATATTTTAGAATTTGGGTGATCTGGTTCCAAAATATGTTTGGAAGAACGATAGCAAAGGAGTGAAGCTAACGAATTTTCTATATAACAATTGTTGTTGGATGTTATCTACAGCATAACGTTTGCTGTTGGTTTGAAACTTAAATACCAAACTATCATTTTCCTACTTTTCAATTGAAGTGATGTAGTGTGTTTTTACTGGCTTTCACTTTTAGAGAGATATATACTCATATATATTATTAATTGAGCACATTTAGTTAAATATTAAATGTTAAATATCAAATAGTTTTGTATTTTTTTAAAGAGTAAATTACGATTTTGGCCCTGTGGTTATATCACTTTTACCCTATTAGCCCAAAATAGAATTTTTTTAAAATATATGTCCCCATGGTCTCTATAACTAACTATTTTGGCCTCTGAGTCTAACTCAACCCATTACCCTGGTCAATTAATTGTCACATGCAACTCACATGATGTGTATATTAGTAAATTCACCTCTACTTTACTGACTTTATAAACAAAACACAAGGCTTTTATTAGTCACTTCATCTTCTTCACCATTCCCTCCCAAACCCTAATTTCACACATGTTAATAAAAATCACCCAAACAAACGACTTTTGTCAATAATGATCAAGCAAAACCGGATTAAAATAAGCATTCAAAAAGAAACCACATGAGAATGTGCATTTAGAAGTTTGATTTGATCAGGTCATTCATATGTACATTGCAGAACTGAAACTGAAAGTAACCAACTTCAAACCTAACTGACTAATGAACCCTAAATTAACTACTATACATCATCAAATCATTCAAATCGAGCATCAAATTCACACAATCCAAACCATCCAGATTGAAAATTACCATACGAGATTGTGCTTCATTCCTAATCCAAGCTTTCCATGAACACATCCAGGTTTGTTGTACTGATTCGCCAATCATTTCGACTTTTTCATCTTCAGATATGCTCTTTTCCCCAATTTCCTTATCCTCTGCCTTTCGAACTTATTATTCAACCATTTCGGCACCAATTCATCATCCAAATCCTCATCCTCATCCTCATCATCAACATCATCCATCATCTTCTTCGTACGGATCATCTCCAACGTCGACCAAACCACCGTGTTTCACAACCGCATCATCAACCTTCGATGACTGTCATCGATTTCACAAGCATTTTTTCACTTCATGTTCGAATAAATAATCTCAGATTCATCTTCAAATTTCAAAACACACACTGAAAACTATAAAATCACAAATAACAAAATCATGAAAACCTAAATTCCTATAATCTCAAATTTAACTCCAAATTTCAAAACACACCGAAAGTATCATATTACAACAAAATCACAAAAACCTAATTACCTGATTGTGACGACTGTTTTCGATTTCTTTTTTACAGCTTCAAACCCACATCTATAGATCACACTATGTGTGAAATTAGGATTTGAGAGGGAATGGTGAAGAAGATGAAGTGATAAAGAAACGACTAGGGTTTTGTTTATAAAGTCAATTAAGTGGGAGGTGAATTTATAAAGTCATCATGTGAGTTGCATGTGACAATTAATTAATCAGGGTAATGGGTTGAGTTAGACTCAGGAGACAAAATAGTTAGTTATAGAGACCATGGGGGCACAAATGTTAAAAAAATTTATTTTGGGCTAATAAGGTAAAAGTGATATAAACACAGGGGCCAAAATCGTAGTTTACTCTTTTTTAAAAGGTCACATTAGCTCATTAAATAAGTGGTATTTATTACTTTTAAAACTATATCTATGATCCACTGATATAATCAATCATCTCGGTATAAATTCGAGTTTGTATGTTTTATGTTGGTTCGTGTGTGTATTTCATTGCGCTTTATGTCACGTAGCAGCATAAATTCGCATTTTTGCTTTACGATTTTTAACCGTTTTGATCGATATTTGCTTGGTACTTAGTGCGGGACGAGGGTTAAGCAAATGAATTCCCGTCGCGTAGCGCGGGGTGTTTTTGCTAGTTATTAGATATTTTACGCATGAAATTTGGAGAATTGAAGTTAATTTAAGCACTTATGTAATTTTTGATTAGACCACTCGTAGTGAGGGGTTTTGGGCATTTTCACCAAAAAACGCCCCAAAACGCCTTCCAACCGTCCCCTGGGCGTTATTTTCAAAAAAATTGTGTTTGGAATTCTTTTTTCCACAACGAGTTCAATTTGATTTGGCCAATGACAGGTTAGATGCTTTTTGTTTGCCCAATGACATTTTTTGGATGATTTTTTTTATTTAATTGTTTAACACCACTTTTAACATAATACCTCACAATGCCAACATCACTACTACACCAATTTAAAAAAGAGTTAATTACACAAATGGGTCCTGTGGTTTATAGCTAGTTTCGCCTTTGGGTACTAACTTTTTTTTTAACAAGTTTAGGTTTTATGGTTTCAATTTTGTAACACCTTTGGGTACTAACACCAAAATTAGTCAATTAATGACTAAAATACCCCTGCATTTTTTTAAGTTTATCAATGTAACACATTTGGGTACTAACACTTAATTTTATTTAAGTTTAAATCAATTTTACAAAATCTATTTATTTTTTTATTTTCATCTTTTTATTATATCTCTTAATTAACATAAAATCTATTTATTTTTTTATTTTCATATTTTTTTTATTTCTTATTTTCAGTCAAATGTAATTTTTGTAAACATTCTCCTTAAAATTACTATTACTATATTTTATAATTTTGAAAAGTTACATGGTGTGGAGTGGAAGTGCGGTGTTTATGCCCTTTCTCACCGCACACACCACGCCAACCTTCGGGCGTCGACGTGGCGTGCTGCTATTAGACTTGGTTATTAGCTGTTGGACCCCAAAGACATTATTTAAAAAAAATATTTTATTTAAAAAAATAATTCACCTCATCTATATAAAAAACTCATAATTTTCATCATTTTCCTCTCACTCTCTTCTACCCAACTCCTTCTCAACCGTCATTTTTATTAAATCTTTTAACCTTTTATAAAAAAAATAATGCATCCACACAACCGCAACTTTGATCCGAACAACCCCTATGGTTTCGGAGAACTATCGAACACCACGTCACCTCAAAGGTCTCAACCGAACCAACAACGTTTTACCGATCTGAACATATTAGCGTACGATCAACTTCTATCGAACCTATTTTATGTTAAATAAGAAATTTAATAAAAATATGAAAATAAAAAAAATAAATAGATTTTATGTTAATTAAGAGATATAATAAAAAGATGAAAATAAAAAAAAAATAAATAGATTTTGTAAAATTGATTTAAACTTAAATAAAATTAGGTGTTAGTACCCAAATGTGTTATATTGATAAACTTAAAAAAAATGCAAGGGTATTTTAGTCATTAATTAACTAATTTAGGTGTTAGTACCCAAAGGTGTTACAAAATGGAAACCATAACTAGCTATAAACCACAGGACCTATTTGTGTAATTAACTCTTTAAACGCTCCATGATGTCCCATTACTGACTGGACTGCCACATGACGCAAAGCGCCCAAGGATGAAAGCATTATTTGTGTCTTGCAGTCTTATGAATGAATTTATATGACTTAACACTTAACGTGTATGGGAAATTGTATATATCATAACAAATCACTCAAATTCCAAGTCCAAAATAACTGCTGCTCTTGCTGCTCCTGCTGCCGCTCCTGCCGCTAAGACTAATGCAATCACAAAAGGTATTTACATGGTTGAGAATTGATAAGTATTATAATAAACAAGTTTGATCAAGCACTCAAGTTGATTATGGTTGAGAATTGACAAGTATTTTAATAAACAAGTTTGATCAAGCACTCAAGTTGATTAAAAAAGTTATTTTTCTTAAATACCAGTTGCTATATTGGTAATACATTTATTCAAAATGATAAATCAAACATAATCTAACACAAGGAATATTTGAGTTGATAACTGATAAGAGACGATATTATTTCAAATCTTGATGATATGAGATATTGTGAAATGTGATATTGTTTAATTAGTCCACCTGTAGTGGGGCATGATGTGGGGCTTTTTTTGGGCCATAGCGCCCCGAACACCACGACGGGCGGCGTTATGGGGGAAGAAAATGGTGGGGGCGGTATGGTGATAGCGGCGTGATGGAGGGGATTTTCAAAATTTTGACCAATCAAAAAAAGTTAAGTGTTTTTTAATTAATTAATAAAAATGAAAATTAATAATTAGGTAATGATGGGTATGGGCTTTATGACTACGGGCTCTAGTGATATAACGCCTCACAAACCCCTATGTGACGTGGCACGACACGTGTCGCATAACGTCCACAAAAGGGCTTTATGACTACGGATGCCTTATGGGTTCTTATTTGGGTTTAGTTCCTCTAAACCTTTTTCAATCACATCAAAATGATATTCCTCTTGCAATTTCTTACACACATACAATTCCTCTATTTATAATTCCTACCCTAATACCAATTATTTTTAAAGTAAATGATCATGAATAGATAACTAACACACCAGTACTAGTTTTGGCATTTATAATTTACCTAAGGTGAGGAATAATCATTATCAAACTCAAATGTACAATCTCGAGTACTGCTAGACGTATCCCTTAACATGTAACTCATCCAGATTACATCAATCATATCTCATATAGGGTCCATGAAATCTTGTTTCATATTGAAGAGTTCAATCAAGGATTAGATAAATCAAGCAAGGAATTAAACAATACCCGGTGAGCAAGTGCATATTGTGAAAAACAATGCACTGAATACACTACTTACATGAACGAAATGCCCACTTTTACAAAGGTTTGAATGACTCGCCTACTTGTGCAAAAGTGGTATTCAAAAACCATCCACTTCTAAAAAAGGTTCGCTCTTTATATGCTTTTAAGGTGGCGTCCCTTGATCGCCAAAGTCACCTCTAGAGTCTTTAATGCAGGGGCGGATCCAGCCCACATTTAGAAAAAAAGTTAAAATCTTGCATCTGCCACTGCTTTAATGTCACCACTTCAAAGGTCTAGGAGAAGTGCCAAGTATATCAATATATGCTGCCATAATAGTTTGCAACACCGCATGGACAGACCTCACAAACATAGACTTAGCTATGAAGTTTCTAAATGTATTTCGTCGATCCTAATGCTCATGAGATATAAGCTCGACTTAGCTATGAAGTTTCTAAATGTATTTCGTCGATCCTAATGCTCATGAGATATAAGCTCACACACGTGAAGAATGTTGGGTTTGTGATATGAAGTTTTGTAGAGTATCTTCCCTTTCGTGGTTATCCTAAGCTCGCGATGATTTCTAACTCCCACGATGATCCAGTATGTGAGAGGAGGGGGCACAACTAGTAGGGGAGGAGGGTGCATTTAGTAGCTCCCCAATTTTTCACGTCTCGCCATCTAAACAGTGTCGATAAAAAAGACGTGTATACAAGATATTGTATTGATATGTATATATTTTGTATAAATAAAAGTCTTCTATTGGTTTCATTATCCCATTTTCAAATAAGGAAAGAAAATATATAAAAGAGTAGCATCATATGTTTTGTCATGTCGTTTTAAATGAATGGTAAGTGTAGCCTGGTTGTGGGGACAAGGGGAAGCGATTTTAGTTGATTCAAACGTGGCAAAGATGAGTTGAAATATGTACAACTCCATGCGCCCGATTTATATTATTATTACGTGGGTCATAGCTTTATTATTAATATAATAATAATTATGCATGCCATAGGCTCCTTTTGTCAATTTCCTAATTTGTTTTGTGTGCATCGCATATATGCTATCATACATATCTATTTATTTAGATTTTTAATATATATCAGAATGTTATAATTAGTTATATTGAAAAGACAAAAAGACTGATGATTGTTTGATAAATTATGATGATATGTACTTATTACGGAAAATCATCTATCAAATTAAGATGTGATTCATTGTATATATGTAGTATTATGAATTATTAGAAAGTGGCAGACATATATTATGAATTATTATACATAGACCCCACCAGTTTTGTTTTATTTCTTTTTCTTTTCTATATAACGAATGTTTCGGCATTCGATAGAGAGTGGTAATTGTGAAAGAAGAGAAGAATAGAGAAAGATATATAGAGGAAGTTTTGATCTCAATCTCTTAAGTTTTATAACACATTATCAGCACGAAGCTCTAGTCAAGCACGAGGGTTCTCTACCAAGCAAATCAACAAAAGCAAAGGAACTATTACCATACTCAATGTAAGAATTTCATACATTTAAATACATACATATGTGTACATATATATATATATATATATATAGGATTAGGTTCAAACGTGAACAAAATCCCAAGAGTGAACTGCGTGAACTGATCTGGGCCCTTGATTTTTATGATCTTGAGATTAAAGTGAGTGGCATGATGGTAATTATTTGGTTAATTTTTTTCATTTAATTAAATACAAAAAGGGTATATGTGTAATTTCAATCTTAAATTGATTGCATAAATCTCTCACAAATCAAGTAATCAATTATCCTCTTAAATTGATTGCATAAATCTCTCACAAATCAAATCAAGGATTAGGAAAGATGTAACTTAATTCAATTATTAAAATAATTATTTGTTTAAATGCGATGTACACATGTGTATTCTGATTTTGCCCTCTTTTTAATGCGATGTACACATGTGTATATCGTCTGTTTTTGTGATATCTCAGAATTTTTTTTTGTATTGAATGTTGATGTACACCTGTGAATTACTGTACACATATGTACGATGTTGAGTACACATGTGTACTGTTCTATTTATATCCAAGTACACATATGTATACCGTTGAAATATGAAGGTTACGTGGATCTTAAAAATCAAAATTTGAATTCTAGTGATGAAATCTGAAATAAAAATTAAAATTGATATCTGGTGATTTGTTGTTTGTTTTGATAACTATCTTATTAATAAATAAACATAATGTGGATAATGAATTTAAATTAGGAAAGATGTAACTTATTCTATATTAACTATTTAAATTAATTATCAGATGGCAAACGTTGGTAATGAACCAGTAAATGAGGTTAATCAATCTGAACAACAACCGGGGGATCAATATATGACTAGGCAAGATATAGAAAATATCGTTGCTCAAGGGATAGCCAATGCTATTCCAGCAATCGTTGCTGCTGTTAGAAATCCAATCGAACCTCAACAAATCATTCCCAGTAAACGTATTTCTGAAGATAACTTCAGTAATAGCGTAAACGGAGGCAATGATCATATTAATCACGATAATGAACCACGGCAAGCTCCGCCCCCTAAGAAAATGAAAGCTGCAACACCTGGTTGCACTTACAAAGAATTTCTTGCTTGTAAACCATCTGAGTTTGCAGGCAATGAAGGAGCAACTGCGGCACTGCGTTGGTTACAAAAGACCGAGGCAGTGATTACAATAAGTAAATGTGCTCAGGATGATCAGGTTATGTACGCGTCAAATCTTTTTAAAGAAGGGGCGCTAGAATGGTGGAACACGGTGTTACAAGCAAAAGGACGGATGATGACATATGCTATGAACTGGGAAGAATTTAAAAGTTTTGTAGAAAGAAAATTTTGTCCCGAATATGAAAAAGATCAGATGGCAAATAAATTCTTAAACCATTGAATGATGGGTGTAGATTGTCGCGGTTATACTTCGACATTCTTTGAATATGCTAGAGTGGTACCAACACTGGCTTCGCCAGAACCGGTACTCATTTCACGCTATATCTGGGGACTGATTGGCGAAATCTGTAACATCGTTAAAGCTACGAGACCTCGTACTATTGACGATGCGGTAGAATTAGCTAATACCCTAACCGACGAACTGGTACGCACAAGAGATGAAAACAGGAAAAAGGAACTGGCTCAGAAAATTACCCAAGGATTTCGTACGGGTAATAATAACAGTTTCAAGAGAAAAGGAACGGGACAATCCTCAACTCTGCCATTCTGCAAGAATTGCAAAAAGAAACATTATGGAAGGTGTAATGTAACCTGTAATTTTTGCAAAATGGTAGGACATCGTGAAGAAGATTGCAGAAAGAACACAACGATCTGCTATAACTGTGGAGAAAGGGGACATTTTAAACCAGAATGTCCTAAATTGGTCAAACCAGCAGATAACAAAACCAAGGCGACCGACGGAGCTACTAAGAAGAATGTCAGAGCATTCCAGCTGACCACCCAAGAAGCAGAACTTATTCCAGATGTGATAGCCGGTACGTTCCTAGTTCACAACGTATACGCAAAAGTATTATTTGACTCTGGTGCAAACCAAAGTTTTATAAATACTTTATTCTGTCAAGCTCTTAAGTTACCTTTAACCAACATTAGACAGATTTTTAAAGTCGAAACCGCAGATGGGAATTCAGTTAAAATAGATCAGGTTTTGCAAAAAGTAGAAATAGAACTTTCAGGTCATAAATTTTCTGCAAATTTATTACCTATGAAATTAGCCGAATTTGATGTTGTGTTAGGAATGGATTGGTTAGTAGCCAACCATGCTCAAATCATTTGTGATAAAAATTCTATAGAAATTCAGGCACCTACTGGAGAAGTAATCATGATTACAGGAGATAAACCGCGTAAACCCATGAAGTTCATATCAGTAATGAAAGTTGCTAGTTATGAACGAAAGCAAGGAATAGTATATATGATTTCAGTAATCATTAATACTAAGAATAAAGAACTTAAGGAAATTCCTGTAGTCTCAGAATACTCAGATATATTCCCAGACGAATTACCAGGATTACCACCTGATAGGGAAGTAGAATTTAGGATTCATCTAATTCCTGGAACTACACCGATAGCTAAGGCACCTTATCGGTTAGCTCCTACCGAAATGTTAGAATTGAAAAAGCAATTAGATGAATTACTAAGTAAAGGTTTCATACAACCTAGTTCATCCCCGTGGGGAGCACCGGTGTTGTTTGTAAAGAAAAAGGATGGTTCAATGAGAATATGTATTGATTATAGAGAATTAAATAAGGTTACAATTAAGAATCGATACCCATTACCTAGGATTGATGATCTATTCGATCAACTTCAAGGAGCTAGATATTTTTCTAAGATCGACCTACGTTCCGGATATCATTAATTGAAAGTACAAGAGGAAGACATACCTAAAACTGCTTTCAGGACTAGGTATGGTCATTACGAGTTTACAGTCATGCCCTTTGGGTTAACGAATGCTCCTGCTGCATTCATGGACATGATGAATAGAATCTGTAAACCATATTTGGATAAATTTGTAATTATTTTTATAGACGATATACTTATTTATTCCAAAAGTCAGACAGAACATTGTGAGCACTTGCATGCACTCTTAACTTTGTTAAGAAAAGAAAAGCTTTATGCCAAATTCTCGAAGTGTGAATTTTGGCTAAAGGAAGTGCAATTTTTAGGACACATGGTGAATCACGAAGGTATTCATGTAGATCCTGCTAAGATAGAGGCAATTACCAATTGGAAGGTTCCGCAAACCGCAATGGAAATTAGAAGTTTTATAGGTTTAGCTGGATATTATAGACGATTCATTAAGGATTTTTCCAAGATAGTTGTACCATTAACTAAGCTAACCTGTAAAGCCATTAAGTTTGAATGGGGACCTAAACAAGAAGAAGCCTTTAGAATTTTGAAGCAGAAATTAACCAATGCTCCAATCTTAGCTTTACCAGAAGGAACTGAAGATTTTGAAGTATATTGTGATGCTTCAAAACTAGGATTAGGATGTGTGTTAATGCAACGCAAGAAAGTAATTGCGTATGCTTCAAGGCAATTGAAAAAGCACGAAGAAAATTATACGACTCATGATTTAGAATTAGGAGCTGTAATTTTTGCCCTTAAGATTTGGAGACATTATCTGTATGGAAGTAAGTTTACTGTCTATACAGATCATAAAAGTTTAAAATATATATTTGGGCAAAAAGAATTGAATATGAGATAAAGGAGATGGATGGAAATCCTAAGTGACTACGACTGTGATATTCAGTATCACGAAGGAAAGGCAAATGTGGTTGCAGATGCCTTAAGTCGTAAATACCATGAGAAACAACGACGGGTTCGTGCTCTCAGGTTAAATCTACAATTAGATTTAATGGAACAACTGAAGCATTTTCAAGAAACAGCAATCAAGGATGATGCTGAAGGAATGAAAGGAAGAATAAAAGAATTAGAACAAGGATCTGATGGAATTTGGAGATTCCATAAGAAAAGGATTTTGGTACCGAAGCAGGGAGAATTAAGAAATAAGATTTTAGAGGAATCTCATAAATCTAGGTATACCATACACCCTGGAAATAATAAGATGTACCAAGATTTAAGAAATAATTTCTGGTGGATAGGCATGAAAAAGGATATAGCTAGATATGTTTCTAAGTGTCTTACTTGTTCACAAGTAAAGGCTGAACATCAGAAACCTTCAGGTCTACTACAACAGTTAGAAATTCCTGTATGGAAATAGGAACTCATAACAATGGATTTTGTTACTAAGTTACCCAAAACCAGAAAAGATAATGATGCGATTTGGGTAATTGTGGATCGATTAACCAAATCAGCTCACTTTCTACCTATGAAAGAAACCTTTAGCATGGAAAGGTTGGCAAAGTTGTATGTAGATGAAGTCGTATCTTTACATGGAGTTCCACTCTCCATTGTATCAGATAGAGATAGTCGTTTCACTTCCCATTTTTGGACAAGTTTCCAAAAAGCAATGGGAACTCGACTAAACTTAAGCACTGCATATCATCCCCAAACAGACGGGCAAAGTGAAAGGAGAATCCAAACTCTAGAAGACATGCTCCGAGCATGTGTAATAGATTTTGGTGGAAACTGGGATGATCACTTACCACTAATTGAATTCTCCTATAACAATAGTTATCATTCAAGCATTGAAACTACCCCATTTGAGGCACTTTATGGAAGAAAGTGCACAACTCCAATTTGTTGGGCAGAAATTGGAGAAAATCAATTATCAGGTCCGGAGATTGTGCAAGAGACGACTGATAAGATCACACAAATCAAGGAAAGACTGAAGACGGCTAGAGATCGTCAAAAGAGTTATGCCGATAATCGATGCAAGCCACTGGAATTTCAAGTCGGAGATAAAGTACTTTTGAAAGTTTCTCCTTGGAAAGGAATAGTTCGATTCGGTAAGAAAGGAAAGCTAAGTCCAAGATACATAGGACCATTTTTGGTGATCCAACGTATAGGACAAGTTGCTTATCGTTTACAACTACCAGAAGAGTTAGCTGGAGTACATGATGTATTTCATGTATTCAATCTCAAGAAATGTCTATCAGACGAATCTTTGGTAGTACCTCTCCAAGATATAGAGGTAAACGAAAAATTAAAATTTGTAGAGAAACCTCTTCAAATAGAAGACAGAAAAGTGAAGTTTCTCAAGCACAAACGACTAGTGCTAGTTAAAGTCAAGTGGGATTCAAAGAGAGGACCTGAATACACTTGGGAGCTGGAATCAGAAATGAAGCGAAAGTATCCTCAATTATTCCAGTAAATCTCGAGGACGAGATTTTTATTAAGGTGGGGAGAATGTAACAACTCCTATCAAAAATTCTTAATTATTATTTTAATTGTCCAATAGGAAACCCTAATTGAGACACCCAAGTGATTCTGCACAAACCCTAAAATTTTCAGAACAATCAGAATCAGGATCAGGGCCCCTAAAACTCAGGGGGGGTAAACCCTAGTTACGATTATCTAAATAAAACGCTGTCAAAATTGAAATTTACGAATCTGTCAACTCAGCAAGCCTACACACACACGAGGCTACTCTATGGAAAATAGGTGTCCCTTACGGACCATAAGGGATAAGGCTTACGGTCCGTAAGGGGGGCAAATTTCGTGTATAAATAGTGGACATTGGGACTTGATTTCTAGAATTAAAACGACGAACAAATTCGCTATACACACTGAGTTACGTTTTGTTTATTATCAAAACACACACGGATCACTAATCGCCGCCGCAATACAGGGTAATAACTCGATCTCTGCTACGATTCAATGTCCGATCGATTAAACTATCTAATGGATGTTTAAGTGCTGCCCACATTAGGGTTTATGCTTTGTCATTCGTTGTTAATTCAATGGATGTTTAAGTATCGCACTTTGTCATTCGATGTGAGGGTTTAATCTCGTGAGTTATCGTAAATGCTGTATTAAGTTACTAACCAAATTGTGTGCCTGTTATTAATTTAGGTTAAAAGGCTAATCAGTAGGCTAGGCTCTGCTCAATTAAATCTGCAATGTGAGTCATTCTCTTTTTATCAAATTTGATTTCAAAATCATGTTTATTTTCAAAGGTTATAATTACAGGGATTAAGTCTATGTAATCTCCATATTACAGCCGGTATGTGGGGTTTTGTATACATTACTTGATAATCTTCACCATTGGACAACGAGTTAGCCAATGGGTGATATGACCATAGTCACAGAAACAAGTCGAGTGACAAATACCGAGGGTAGTTGGTTGATATAAAAACATTGTAATCGCTCTTAATACTGTGAATTATAACAAATGAGTCGTTTTAGCAAAATGAATGATTCACTCAGTATTTCCCGCTGACAAAACCTTTTTCAAACATGTTTCAGGTGATCTGTTGTGATCCAGGAAAAGTGCCGTGAAGCACTACAAGCTTAAAGAAGTGGCTCAATATAAAATAAGGAAACATGTTTTGTAAAATAAAAGATTTCTCTGTGAAATCTCAAGATTGTAAAAATTTCCGGGTTTTATCCCGAGTTGTGAAATAAAATAAATCAGGAAATTGCAGTTTTAAAAAGATCCTGATGATAAACTTCCGCTGTTAAATTAATACCACGGGATTTTCTGTCCCGCGGCTCCTGAAACGGGTCAAACCGGGTTGAGGGCCGTGACAGCCGTGGCCGCGGTCATGGGTATTTTGGTAAAGGTCATTATAATGGTCACAACCATACTTTCAAAGGTAATAAAAATTACCGAGGTCGTGGACGCGGTCGTGGCAGTGGCCGAAATCAAAGAACTACAAATTATCATGCTCCACAAGATAATACTTCCAATTTTCATAATCAAAGGAATGAAGCCGGTGTGTCCGAAAAAAATGATAATTCTTGTTATAGATGTGGAAGTATAAATCACTGGTCAAAAACTTGTAGAACAGATCCACATCTATGTGAGCTTTACAAAGCCTCTCTTAAAGGAAAAGAGAAGGAAGTAAACTATTTGGATAAATTAGATAAAAATGTTGAGCTAAACGCCGCGGATTTTGATGAAGACATTTAAACAAAATGTTGCTTGATCTCAATGATTTTATGTAACAATTAAATGTGTATTTTTATTATGTCTTTCTTTCATATAATGTTTTTTTTAAAAGTTATTATCAATAATTATAATATGTTAATCATACGCTTATTATTTTTCTTTTATAATTGTAAGATTAAAATGGATATCATTGAAGCTCAAGATCGAATGAATGAAGCGAATATTTGTATAGCGGATAGTGGAGCCACACACACTATATTTAAATCTAAAAAATATTTTTATGAATTGAAGCCAACAAGGGGAACTGTCAATACAATATCAGGTCCTAAGAACTTGATAGAATGAGCGGGAAAAGCTAATATAGCACTACCAAATGGAACAACACTTGAAATAGAAAATGCTTTATTTTCCCCCAAATCAACAAGAAATTTGTTAAGTTTCAAAAACATATATCATAATGGATATGATACTCAGTCAAAGACTGTTGATAATGAAAAATATTTATATATCATGAGCAAAGATCAGATATTGGAAAAACTGCCAATGTTTCAATCTAGTTTGCATTATACATATATTGATGTGCCTCAAGCACATATGGCAGTAAAAGAAAATTTTGTGATCCTGAAACATTTAACTTATGGCATGACAGATTAGGCCATCCAGGATCTACAATGATGAAAAGAGTGATTGAAAATACTCATGGACATCCATTGAAGTATAAAAAGATCCCAAAATCTGATAAAATTCCTTTATGTGTATCTTGTTCTCTGGGAAAATTAATTACAAGACCTTCGCTTGTAAAAGTTGAAAAGGAAATTCCAATGTTCCTTGAAAGAATTCAAGGAGATATATGTGGACCAATCCATCCACCATGTGGACCATTTAGATGCTTCATGGTTCTAATAGATGCATCAAGTAGATGGTCTCATGTGTCTTTGTTATCAACTCGCAATATGGCTTTTGCAAAATTTCTTGCACAAATTATTAAATTGCGAACACATTTCCCAGATCATACTATTAAAAGGGTGAGACTCGACAATGCTGGTGAATTTACATCACATGCTTTTAATGATTATTGCATGTCTGTAGGAATTATTGTTGAGCACCCTGTTGCTCATGTGCACACACAAAATGGTTTAGCTGAATCATTAATTAAACGTCTACAACTAATAGCTCGACCATTAATAATGAGGACAAAACTTCCTGTATCAGTTTGGGGTCATGCAATCTTACATGTTGAATCATTAATTCGCATAAGACCAAGTGCAAATCATGAATACTCTCCCCAACAAATTGCATCTGGCCAACAGCCAAATATTTCCCATATTAGAATTTTTGGATGTGCAGTTTATGTCCCAATTGCACCACCACAACGCACAAAAATGGGACCTCAAAGAAGATTGGGAATATATGTTGGATATGATTCACCTTCTATAATAAGATATCTTGAACCTTTAACAGGTGATGTCTTTACAGCACAGTTTGCTGATTGTAAATTTAATGAAACAACTTTCCCTGTATTAGGGGAAGAGAATAAAGATAAAAATAAGGAAAAGGATGTCACATGGTGTGAACCTTCATTATTATATCTGGATCCAAGAACTAAACAATGTGAGACAGAGGTTCAAAAGATAATACACTTGCAAGAAATTGCAAATCAATTGCCTGATGCATTTACTGATATAAATAGGGTTACTAAATCTCATATACCAGCTGCTAATGCTCCAGCTCGAGTTGAGATCCCTAATAAGGCAATAGATAATAATATGACTCATGAGTCTCAGAAACGTTTAAAACGTGGAAGGCCAATTGGTTCGAAGGATAAAAATCCTCGAAAAAGAAAAGCGCTTAAAAATGAAATTGACCATAAAGATAAAAATCTTGATCAAGCGGTAAATACCGAAACCTCTCATGAGGAAGATGTTGATGATACTAACAAAGAGATATCAATCAACTATGGTCATACACATATAATATGGAATCGAGATGAAATGGAAAATATGGGTGAAATATTTTCATATTCGGTTGCCAGAGAGATTATGAGCGGAGATGATGCTCCTGAACCAAAGTCTGTCAATGATTGTAAAAATAGACATGACTGGGGAAAATGGAAAGATGTTATGCAAGCTGAATTAAATTCATTAAACAAACGAAAGGTTTTTGGGCCTATTGTTATCACACCTAAGGTAATAAATCCTGTAGGGTATAAATGGGTTTTCGTACGGAAACAAAATGAGAAAAATGAGATTACAAGGTATAAAGCGAGACTTGTAGGTCAAGGTTTTAAGCAAAGGCCAGGGATTAACTATGAAGAAACATATTCTCCCGTGATGGACGCGATAACCTTTCGATACTTAATCAGCTTAGCAATATCTAAAAAGTTAGAAATGCATCTTATGGATGTTGTTACAGCTTACTTATATGGATCACTTTATAGTGACATATATATGAAAATTCCTGAAGGATTTAAACTCCCTGAAGCGTTAAGTTCAAAACCCAAAGAAATATATTCGATCAAATTACAAAGATCTTTATATGGGTTGAAACAATCTGGGAGGATGTGGTACAATCGTTTGAGCGATTACTTGATAAGTAAAGGTTATACAATTAATCTTATCTGTCCATGTGTCTTTATTAAGAAGACAACGTCAGGATATGTGATCATAGCTGTATATGTTGATGATCTAAATATAATTGGGACTTAAAAGGAAATTCATGAAGCAATTATTCTTTTAAAGAAAGAATATGAAATGAAAGACCTTGGAAAAACCAAATATTGTCTTGGTTTACAAAGTGAACATATGAACAATGGAATACTTGTTCATCAGATGAATTATACTGAAAAGCTATTGAAACGTTTCAATATGGACAAGGCAAATCCTTTGAGCACCCCAATGGTTGTTAGATCACTTAATGTTGAAAATGATCATTTTCGCCCTTGTGAGGACAACGAAGAAGTTCTTGGTTCAGAGACACCATACCTTAGTGCAATTGGAGCACTTATGTATCTTACTAACTATACGAGACCTGACATTTCTTTTGCAATTAATTTGTTAGCAAGATTTAGTTCAGCTCCCACTAAAAGACACTGGAATGGGATTAAACATATTTTTCGATATCTTCGAGGTACTGCTGATTTAGGCTTGTTGTCACGGCCCCCGGCCCGGTTTAACCCGGTCCCGAAGCCGCGGGACAGAAATCCCGTGGTATTTACTTAATTTGGCAGCGGAATTATTAACAGGATCGTTTAAAACTTGAAAATACCCGTTTATTTCATTTTATAATTCGGGATAAACCCCGTAATTTACAATAAGGGAATTTCACTGGGAAACCCCTATTTTACAAAAACATGTTTCTTTATTTTTATTGAGCCACGTCTTCAAGCTTGTTAGTGCTACATGACACTTTTTCCTGGATCACAGCAGATCACCTGAAACATGTTTTAAAAAGGTTTTATCAGCAGGGAAATACTGGCGAGTCACTCATTTGCACAAAACGACACATTGTCATAATATACAGTATTAAGAGCGATTACAACGTTTATATATCAACCAATTACCCAACGGTATTTGTCACTCGACTCGTTTCTGTGACTATGGTCATATCACCCATTGGCTAACTCGTTGTCCAACGGTGACGGTTATCAAGTATTGTATACAAAACCCCACATACCGGCAATAATTGAAGATTACAAAGGCTTAATCCCTGTAATTATAACTTTGAAAACAAATATGATTTTTGAAAGCAATTTGGTAAAAAGAGAATGACTTACATTGCAGATTTAAACGGGCAGAGTCTAGCCTACTGATTAGCCTTGTAACCTAATTCAAATAACAATGCACACGAAACTAGGTTAGTAACTTTAATCCAACTTTTACGACAACTCAGGAGATCAAAACCTTCACAATGAATGACAAAGTGCAATACTTAAACATCCATCGAATTCACGACAAATGACAAAGTATAAACCCTAATTTGAGCAGCACTTAAACATTCATCGGATAGTTTTAATCGATCGGACATTGAATCGTAGCAGTGATCGAGTTATTACCCTGTTATCACGGCATAATTTCGTGATTGTGTGTGTTTTTGGAGTAATCAGACAATATCTCAACGTACAAAATGAATTTTAACGTCGATCCAACGCCGAAATTCAAGTGCCAAACTCCTCTACTTATACTGGAAAAACGGCGCGCCCGCGTGTCACGAGAGGCTCTCGCGTGGCGCGAGAGGTCACTTTTAGCATAGGGTAGCCACGTCTCTCAGTAGCTTGGGTGAGTCGACCGTTCGTTAAAATTCGATTCCTATCAAAAACTGTTTGGATAATACTGACTAGGAAATACCCCCCCTGAGTTTTAGGGGCCCTGATCCTGATTCCGATTGTTCTGAAAATTTTAGGGTTTATGCAGGATCACTTGGGGGTCTTAATTAAGGTTTCCTATTGGACAAAATATAATAAGAAATAATAGTTTTGGTGAGAGTTGTTACGTCCTCCCCACCTTAATAAAAATCTCGTCCTCGAGATTTACTGGAACAAGTAGGGATACTTTCGCTTCATCTCTGATTCCAGCTCCCAAGTGTACTCAGGTCCTCTCTTTGAGTCCCACTTGACTTTGACCAGCACTAGTCGTTTGTGCTTGAGAAACTTGACCTTTCTGTCTTCTATCTGTAATGGCTTCTCAACAAATTTTAACTTTTCGTTTACCTCCACATCTTGAAGAGGTACGACCAAAAATTCATCAGATAGACATTTCTTGAGGTTTGATATATGAAATACATCATGTACCCCAGCTAACTCTTCTGGTAGTTGTAAACGATAAGCAACTGGTCCTATACGTTGGACTACAGGGAATGGTCCTACGTACCTTGGACTTAGCTTTCCTTTCTTTCCGAACCGAACAACTCCTTTCCAAGGAGAAACTTTTAAGAGAACCTTGTCTCCAACTTGAAATTCTAATGGCTTACGCCTATTGTCTGCATAGCTCTTCTGGCGATCTCGAGCCGTCTTTAGTATTTCCTTGATTTGAGTGGTCTTGTCGGTAGTTTCTTGCACAATTTCAGGTCATGATAATTGACTTTCTCCTATCTCTGCCCAACAGACTGGAGTTCTACACTTTCGCCCGTATAGTGCTTCGAATGGGGCAGCTTCAATACTTGAATGATAACTATTGTTATAGGAGAATTCAATTAAGGGTAAGTGGTTGTCCCAATTCCCACCAAAATCGATCACACATGCCCTAAGCATGTCTTCCAGAGTTTGGATCATCCTTTCACTTTATCCATCTGTTTGAGGATGGTATGCAGTACTTAAATTTAGTCGGGTTCCCATTGCTTCTTGGAAACTTTTCTAAAAATGGGAAGTGAAACGACTATCCCTGTCCGATACAATAGAGAGTGGAACTCCATGTAAGGATACAACTTCATCTACATACAACTTGGCTAACCTTTCCATGCTAAAGGTTTCTTTCATAGGTAGAAAATGAGCTGATTTGGTTAATCTATCCACAATTACCCAAATCGCGTCATTACCCTTTCTGGTTTTGGGTAACTTAGTAACAAAATCCATTGTTATGAGTTCCCATTTCCATACAGGCATTTCTAATTGTTGTAGTAGACCTGAAGGTTTCTGGTGTTCTGCCTTAACTTGTGAACAAGTTAGACATTTAGAAACATATCTAGCTATGTCCTTTTTCATTCATATCCACCAGAAGTTATTCCTTAAATCTTGGTACATCTTATTGTTACCAGGATGCATGGTATATCTAGATTTATGGGCTTCCTCTAAAATCTTATTTCTTAAGTCTCCTTGCTTAGGTACCCAAATCCTTCTTTTATGGAATCACCAAATTCCATCCGCTCCTTGCTCTAATTCTTTTATCCGTCCTTTCATTCCTTCAGCAACATCCTTGTTAGTGCACTACGTCTATTGACTTCGTCTTGTATCATGTAATAGGATAGAATAGGATATTCAGTGCACAAGGTTCGAGAAACTGAGAAATGAGGTTTAAGTGATGATTTCGCTTGAAATGGACTTGTGACAAGTTCAAGCGAAATTGACACATTAGATTTCGCTTCAACCTATTCTGGTCACCTTCAAGCGAAATCTTCAACTCTATATATAGTGCACATGTTATTTCATTTGGTACGCAACTTCCGAAAGTGTAACGAAGTGCTGCCGGTTTTCTGTCAGGTTGTAAACATTGTTATTATCAATACAAGCAACAGATTAAAGATTACAAGTTGTTTTCGTGTCCGGTTTACTGATTCCGCCTTTAAACTGGATGTAAAACTCTTCTGAACGACTCAGTCGGGTCAAACAACGATCCTACAAGTGGTATCAGAGCTCAGGAAGAAGAGTTTAGCTTGATATTATCTACTTTCTGAATTCTACACCTTCTTTTTCAATCTGGATGTGATTTCACGGTCAAAATGATCTGAGTTTTTCTACGAACGTGTAAAACAGTATTCTAACAAAGCCTTGAAAGTTTGAGACCGAAATTCAAAGTAAAAATGACAAAAACTGGACAGAAACTAGATTTCGCTTGAAAGAGTTCGAAGGATATAATTGATTTCGCTTCAAAACAGACTGTTTGGACTATTTCGCTTGAACATCTGAAGCGAAATAGTGTTTTGATCTTGGATTTCGCTTGAGTTCATCTGAAGCGAAATAGAGCTACTGGTTTTCGCTTGAAGGTTCTAATCAGTTGAAGCGAAATAGTTGATTTCGCTTGAATCAGTTTTGTTAGCAGATTTCGCTTGAACAATTTAAAAGGAGATTTCGCTTGAACTGTTATTTTGTGCTGAATTCGCTTGAAGTAGTCAGTCAAAAGATTTCGCTTGAAGTCTCATTCTGCTTCAACTTGAGATTTCGCTTGAGTTTCCTAGTTCGATTGAAAAGTGGAATTTTGTGTCGGATCATTTCACGACGATCAAGTGTCAGTCATTTTCAGTTTATTTGATATTTGATTGTACTGATTGGGTTTGTTTGATCATTCTGTCAGGTTTGCATAATGGCTGAGGAATTCTTCAATACGTTTTACAACGCACTCGCAACCGAATCGTCTGAGGCTTCAAATATTACACCAAAAACCATTTCTAAAGTGCTAAATGAAAATATCAAGAATGATAACTTTTACGGAACTCATTCAAAGCCACCAACTCTTGATAGTATTGATGATTATACATGGTGGAAGGAACGCTTTATCAACTGGGCAAAGGCGTATGCTCATGAAAGTTGGTTTTGCCTGGAGTATGGGTATGAAAAACCAAAAGACGATAAAGGCGAAGATCTTGTATTCAAGAAATTTACCAGAGAAGATAAAGCTGAATTTGGAGCTGAACAGAGAATGATAGCATTGATCCAGTCCGCAATCAGAAACGATATTTTTGCTTTACTAACTCATGACGGGTCATCTAAGTCTGTCTGGGAAGCTTTACGTGTTAAAGCTGAAGGGGGTAAACAAATTAAAAAGAACAAAATTGCTTTATTAAAGAAAGAATTTGATCTATTTGATAACATAAAAGGAGAGTCGGTGAGGCAAATGATTGAGAGATTCTGTCATCTTAAAATTGAATTGGAAAGATTAGAGATAAACAAGACAAGAGAGGAATTGATAGATAAAGTGATTGAAGCGTTACCACGAGCTGATCAGTGGCAAACGTTTGTTTTTATTTTGAAAAATGATGCTGTGTATGATAATATTACTCTTGATGCTTTGTTTGAAAAGATTGAAAGTCATGATCTGGAGCTACAAAAGCAAAACAAGATGACTGATTCTTCACATCAACAGAACGTTGGCTTGTACTACAAAAGCAGTGTGCTTTCTGACAAAGGTGTTGGTTCACCAAAAACAGCATTCAGTGGTGAAAAGATGAAAGAACCACAAACAATGTCAACAAGTCATCATTCTGGATATCATTCATCTTCAAAGACAAATTCTGATGATTCTGAAGAAATTCTGTGCAACATTGCTCTTAAACTGAAGAATTCTCCTGCAATTAGCATCAATGCAGCGAAGCAGCAAATGAGTTTCCTTGCATCTGTTCTGGAGTCATATGAAGGTCTTGTAGCTGGAAAAATTGGAAATTCTGAATTGACCAAAGAAGACTACGACCAGATTGATCCGGAAGAGATGGAGCTCATTGACATCCGTTGGTGTTTAGCTAGTTGTATTCGAAGAGCTCAGAGGTATATGGAGATTACTGGAAAACAATCGCTTGGAGGTGCTTCAACAAAGCTTGGATTCGACAAATCCAAAGTGACCTGCTTCAAATGCAAGCAGAAAGGTCATTTCAAGAGAGAATGCAGAAATTCTGAAGTTGGTGAAAGAAATGAACGTCCTTTCAACGATGATTATTATCGAAAGGCGATCTACCATAGAAGCAGAGAAGAGCCAAAGTTGATTGAAGATAAACCGAAAGAAAAATCAAGAGCTTATGCTGTAATTTACGAGGATGAAGGATATGATTGGAGTGAGGTTCTTCCAATAGAAGACATTGTTGATGAACGGTTCAAAGCTGAAGCCAAACAGGAAGAATTAAATAAATATTATGCTCTTGTTACTGAGATTCAAGATGAAAACAAAGACAAAGACACTACTGAAGTCCATGAAGAAAATGTTGAGATCAAAGAGAAAACTCGAGAAGAAATCTTGAGTGAGAAGACTTACAGAGAAAGAAATGTCGTTTTAAATAGAATGGATGATATGCAGGAGGAGTATGAGATGGCTGTTGGTAGCAAACGATGGGATAAAAAGAGAGAATGTTACTATAACAGAGAAGGAGAACCGGTTGTTCCCAAGAAAGACATAATCTTCGATGATGTTCTTCTTGCTGTCCCGTTAAGAGCTGAATACTATAGAAGAGTATTGAAAGATGACAAATATGCTAAGCAATATGAAAAGGATATCAGATATGCCATGTTATCGTGTCTGAGAAAAAGGGATGAAGAGAGAATGAAGAAGAATGTTGAAGAAATGGTGAACAATCTGAAGAAAGTTGCTGAAGAGGTTAAAACAGAAACTATTGAAGTTGAAGCTGTGAAGGAAATCAAAAGTGAAGAAGTTGTTTTGAATGAAGAGGATAAGAAAGCTGTTACTGAAGAACAGCAGATTGAAGAAGAGATGAAGAAAGAGGTGAAGAAAGAAGAAAAGAATGAGAATTTGGAAGTTGGTAATGCTGGTGATGAAGTAAGTGTTGAAAAGAAGCAAGATGATGCTGATCTAAAGCAGACAGAGGTTGCTGAAAACATCGAAGTGCCAATCATTGAGGTAAATTCTGATTCTGAAAACTTGAAATTGATTGATCAGTGCAAGAAATGCATGGAACCGTGCAGAGCTTGTACTGAAAAAGATGAGCAATTTAGAACAAGAGATCTTGAGTTCACAAAAATTGAAAATATTTTCAAAGAAAAATGCAAAGAAATGCTAGAAAAAGAAAAGGGTTTTAAAGAAAATGATGAAAAACTTTCAGAAAAATGTAACAAATTAGAGAAAGAAAATGAAGTTTTGAAAGAAAATGTTTTGAAAATGACAAATGAGTGTGAACAAAAAGAAATTGCTTGTCAAGAAATGAAAAAGGAATATGACTCAATGAAATTATCATATCACATTATGAAAGAGTCATATGATAAAGTAAAAGATGAAATGAAATATGCTCAATCAAGAATGAATTATATGTCTGAAACAACCAAAGAGCTTAAACGAATGTATTCTATAAAACAAGATGTTGTTAATTCCTATATAGAGGATGTTGCTAAGTTAAAGCGACAGATTGCTGATTTAGAACAGGATAACAACAAGTTAAAGAGTTACCACGTGTCGTCATATGTGCTTGAACGAATTTTCAATATAAAACCGGGTGAGGGTGAGTCTGAGCAGAACAAGAAAGGTATTGGTTCAGAGTTTCATCAAGTTCCACCACCGGGAAAATTTGCATTTTATGATGAGGAAAAGGTCGAAAAAGCTTTCAACATGGTAGATCAATTGCCAGACAACATTGACATAACCTATTCTAAATCTGATGATTCTCATGATTCAGAGGTGGTAGGTAAAGTCGTTGAAAGTGTGTTGAAAGAAGAGTCGGTTGTTACAGGTAAATCTGAATCACAGGATGAAAATGAAGGAAAACTTCATGATGGATATCTGAAAAACACAAAATCCGAGAAAAATTTGAATGATGATTCAAAGGGATTGGTTTATACCATGATTGGATCAGACAAATTGTTCTTAGATGTTGTATTCCCGATTCAGAATGTGATTTCAGAAAAGGTTGATAAAGTTTTCAAAATGGTTGAGATTGAGAAGTCTGAAATTTCAAAGTTTGTCGGTAAGTGTCATAGAGGTTCGTATAACAAACCTGGTTTCAAAAAGAAGAACATGAAGGCTGGGTTGGGTTATAAAAAGAAACAACATTGGAACAAAAATGAGAAGCCGAATTTTCAAGCAAAAATGAGTTTTGTTCAAGGAGGCAGTTTAGAAAAAGAAAAAGAATTCAAAATGAGACAGTCTAATGATGAATTCTTTGCTAAAAAGAAAAAGCAACAACCACAGGTCAAAGATGTATCCATGAGAACATGTTTTAAATGTGATCAAAAAGGACATCTTGCACGCAAGTGTCCTAATCTAAAACCGGTGGATGTTGACAAAAAGAAGTTTGATGCTGAGAAACAAAAATCTGAGAATGTGAGACAAAGATCAACCAAATTTGATTCGAAACAAACTTGGAGGTACAGTACAAACAAGTTTGCTTCAAATCAAAATTGGAAATCAAACCCAAACAGGTTCGATTCAAGACAGACCTGGAATTCTCACACACCCAGATTTAGAACAACACAGAGTTGGAAAACCACAGTTGATTTGACAAAACCTCAAGAGTTTTGGAAACCAAGAGTTGTTGTTCAAAATCAAAATGTTCAAAAAGTTTCACATTTTTACAAACGAGGAACACCAAAAGGTCAAACATGGAGTGTTAAGAAACATGTTGATTTGGTAAAAGATGAGAAAGTTGAAGTTAAAATTGAGAAAGTTTTTGTGAAAAATGAAAAAGAATTTCCAGCATTGAATGAAAATTATTGTGTTGAAATGCCTAAGGTTCAACAGACCTGGGCTAAATTGTTCAAGTAATTCAGTTAGCTGAATGTGCAGGTGCTCAACAATTCTGAAAATTGTGAGAATGGAGGTTGGAGCAGCCTGGCACAACGAGGAGAGGAGGCTGCTGGATCCTGTGTTGGTTGAAACAGGAAGTTTATATGTTTTCTGTAAATAAATAAACAATATTTCAAAAAACCCTAAAAATTGAAAAATTTGAAAAACCAAAAATATGTTGTTTTTAATTTTGTTTGAAATATGTGTTGATTGAATACGCCGAAACCCTCACGGCTGAACAAACATGATTTCTTTCATCAGATTGAAAAACGGTTTTCAAACTGTTAAGATTAATGGGTTGTAAATCTTGGGGGTATGTTATATTTTCTGTAAATCAGTGCATGAGAAGCAGAAAATGGATGGCGAGACAAAGCTATCAGTATTGGTTGTCAAATTTTCTTTATATGATTTTGCATTTTAGGGGGAGTAATGTTGTTAGAAAATACAAAAACATTTGAAAATTTGAAAAAGTCAAAAACATGATAAAATTCAAAAATTGAGTTTTTGCGTAAAAAGAGGAAATGATAGTACATCAGTAGACGGTTACAGTACGCTAAAGAAATGGAAAGTTTAAATGTCTTAAATGATCTCACTGTGGATGTGTCGATAGGTTTTTATACATTTAGTAAACTTTTTCGGGATATAAACCTAAATTCAAACTTACTTATTTTGTGGGGAACACTACTTGGATATATAGGTAACCCCTGAAATCTCGTTTGAAAGGTCTCTTAATCTGATATACTAGGTCTTTATACTCTATGATATCTGGGGTATTATTCCGGGACTTCTGCTGAACGGTAGTTCTGACCTAGTCCTTGGCTAATACTTGCTGCAATGCTTGAAACATAGCATTAAACCCTCAGCATGCTGATGAAACAATAAAATTGATAGTCGCTGCTGTTGTAAGCAAAAAGATCCTCTAAAGGGGACATACCGTAAAGTCGAAGCTGATATCTCTCTGCGTATACGGAAGTATCGACCTGAGATCCCTTGGCCCTCGCATACCTAATTTATGTACAGATATCATTGTAGTAGATTCACCTGTAAGACTGATTATTGGGATTCTGGATACGGGAGTATATTCAAGAGGTGGGACACATGAATGGGTTTAAGTTCTTAATACACCTAATTCGTATCCTGAATCAGTTGAAATTTGTATGAAAATTTAAGTGGATCAGTATATCGACAATCTAAGTGAATTGTTTAATGCATAATGTGATTTTAAGCTCAACGGTACTTGTGACTTGTCAAA
>JARYGA010042260.1:0-31913 GCA_030545235.1 Helianthus tuberosus | reverse complement strand
ATGCTACTTTAACGCGTCGTTCGCGTAAAACGCGTTCGGAACGCCTAACCAGCCCTATGACAAGTGTTATATGCCTAAACATGTTACATAATCAGTTATGTGACAAAGGTTTAGGTTACATATGCTTAATTACCAATTATACATGAAAAGGGTATTCTGGTAATTTACCTAAGGCATATAAACAACCTATCATACAACTACTTAAACGATGTGACCATAGGGTATAACCTCGGAAGGTTATTCCCTACCTACTATGGTCACCTAATGTATTTGGTCGGATCCTAATGATCGACCAAATGGGTCGAGTTCGAAGGTATAGGCGATTTATTAGATCGCCTACCCTACGACTCTAGACAACGTGGTAATCAGTGGGCATAGTCCCAAGGGACTATGACCAACGTGATTACACTCACGTTGCGAAGTTCAAACGAACTTCGCATTGACCATAAGCTGGTCAACGCTGAAAGTCAAACAAAGTTTGACTTTCTGACTCTAAAAGCAATAAAATAAGGAAAAGAACGAAAGAATACTTACCCAGGGTCCCCGAATGCTAATCCCGACTCAAGAACTCAGGTATGAAACAATGGTTTCAACTTAGAGCTCTCAAAATCAGAATTCTTGTGAGTTTAAGCAATGGGGGGTATGGGGTATTTATAGTTTTCGTTGAACCGTTAAGATCGTTTCATGGAAAACGTGTCTTAATCCAAGCCGTACAAGTGTTGCAAAGTTGTGGTGTTTAGGTGCTTAAATTCCATCCATACATGTGTTGCAAAGTCATGGTGTTTAGGTGCTTAAATTCCATCCATACATGTGTTGCAAAGTCATGGTGCCTAGGTTCCATCCTTATCCGCTGACTAAGCATGTTAGAATGTGTGGTTGTGAATTAAACAGTTGTTTATACATCGAATCTGGTCCCGAAAATGCAAAACTGATATTTCTGCATGTTTTCTGTCCAGAACAGGCAGTCGCGTAGCGCGACGGGTAAGCCCATAGGGCTCGCGCTACGCTAGCGCCCCCCTGAATCAGAAAAGTTTCAGAATTGGCAGAAATGGTCCCTGCACGTGTTTAAGGCCTTTTTCGATGCGTTTGAACCCCGTTAACCTCATTTCAAGGCTCTAAAATGAAGTTAAAGTATAGGGAACTCAAAACATACTCAAAAATATGCCGGATGATGGTTCGTTTGGTCGTACGAACGCGATGTTCGCTTAATTACGACGGAATGCGCACAAGCGCGAAAAACGATCCAAATGACGCGACGAATGGATTTTTCTTAAGGCGAACACTAAAATATAATATAGTCATGCTCACATAAATTTTTGGATGTCCAGATGTATTCAGAACGTAAGTTATGCGCGAAAATGCAAACTTGTGCACTTTTTGACACTTTTAGTCCCTGAATGACACAAAAGTTTATTTTAGCATACCGAACACCTCAAAGCCTATTTCTAAGCTATGTAAAGGATATTTATGGTATGTTTAACTCATGGTCATGTTCCGGAATGTCTGTTACAGTTCAAATTGGCATACTTTCGCAGTTTGTCAACTTTAGTCCCTGTAAGCGAATTAACTTGTTTTTGCCATACCAAAGCCTTTAAAACTTATTTCTAAGTTATGTAAAGGTTATTTAAGGTATGTTAAGCCTATTTCATTATTCCGGAGTGTTCGTTGGATTAAACTGGTTATATTTACGCATCAGAGCGCGTATAACCCTCCAGAATGCGATTTAAAGCTTAAAATCAAACAAGAGTTGATATGTGTAAAAGATACACATAATTTTACAAATCCCAAGTATGAAATACAATATTTCATTGGTTTGGCATTTGTTTGACGGTTGAAGTGACACAGGTGTTACAGCTTTCTTCTCATCTTTCAAAGCTTTGTTTTCCAATGTCAAATTCTCCACATCTTTCAAGAGATTGACATTTTCTGCTTCGGATTTTTCGCATTTTGAGCACACCACTTCATATTTTGAAGTTTCGTTTTTGTTCAATTCTTCTTTCTCTGACGTTCCTGCTAGAAAAATTTTAACCATATCAGCAGGATTCAAATCTTCATTTAAAAAACAACCTCTCTTGAAATCATATTTCATCCTACTTCTTACATCAAGACCATTTCTAATTCTTTTGATTATTTCAAGAATCACATCCAAACTTATATACTTTGAGCTTCTTTCTAATTCCTCTATCAACTCTTTCTTTTTCCTCTCAATTTCACAATTGTATATTATAAGCTCTCTGAAAAAGTCAACTGGACTAAATTTTGAGAACCTATAATCCTTTTTCAGCTTACACAAAAATTCATCCCAATCCAAAGGTAATGCATCAGCAAATTTTGAAATCTTTTCAGCATTTGTAATCTTAATCCCATACCTTTCCAACTTATCAAGCAATTCAAAATACCTTGTTTTCAAATCATCAAACTTTTCAAATTTTTTACACAAAAAATATTCAGATCTTTTAATCCAAACGTCCTTTTTCTCATCTTCTTTCCTGTATTTCCAATTCATGTCAAACCAACTATTAATTCTTTCAAGTTTAGTGTTTTCTTGTTCGTCAAACATTTTGATCACAATTTCTTTGTTAAATGACTTGGTTCAAAAATTATTTTTAGCTCAAAGTACACAAAATTTTAACTTCTTGGAATTTGCACCTTGTAAATCACCTCGAATCACCTACAAACAAACAATCAAACAATCAGTTTAAAAACGAAGTGAATATGTGAAAGTATGTGACGTGGCACAAAAAGACAAAACTGTTGTCCGATCGGGTGAGTTGTCCGACCGGATTACTTGTTGACTTCTTTGACCTCTTTTGAATATCAAAGCAAAATCATATGCAAACTGACACAAATAAATGTCACATGCAAACAATGAACGATATACTGACAATTAGCACATGCAATGTAATCAATGAATGGCCGACTGTAAATCCTATAGGACCTCTTCAATTATTGAGATAATATCAAGACTATGGCAGACAACCGCTTCAATTAGTCAACATTCACATGCAATCATTAAATGGAACGTGAGTCGGATGAGATGTTGTGACACGGATTGCTATCCGTTCGGACAAGTGTCCGTGCGGATAGGTCAACTAATAGTCAAAGTCTTTAATGAATATGAAATGCAAAGTATGGAGCTGAAACGAACAGCTGTCCATGCGGACAACAGTCAACACGTCAACAATAATGAATGATTGTAAAATGAGGTGCTATGGTCCGGATTACTGTCCGCACGGGTGGCAGTCAAAGTAAACCATTTAAATGTAATGCAATGGAAAGATTGGTTGTCTGGATGAAGATCCGTGCGGATAGTGGTGATCCGTCCGGATGAAGATCCGTGCGAATAGTGGTGATCCGTCCGGATGGTGACGAACAGTTCAGCAAACTCGACCACAAAAACTCAGATTTCTCTCAAACGGCATGGAATTTTGACCTGAAAATTTGTAGGGTTATAGATCAGATAATTTCGCATAACATATAAAAAAATTAGCGAATTTGGACCGTAAAAACCCTGTCAATTTTGCAAAATTCAGAGAAAAACGTGAAGAACATGAGAATTAAGAGAAATTTGACAAATCTGGATGTTTTTGGCTCTGAATCTGATCAATTTCTTGTACGAATCTGTGCCTTTGATCTTCGCAACCGAGCACCTGCTCTGATACCACTTGTAGGATCGGTTTTGACACCGAACGATTGCGTAACGACACGTTCGACGTGCGGAATCTGTCACACCCCCAAAATCCACATGCGGAGTACCACCGCTTGGAGGCGTGACTGACCAGGATCAAGCCACCAATCATATTGAACAAACATAATTCAACCAATCATTATGAGAGGTGTTCAAAAACCCAAAGCATAGTTAAGTGTTTAGCGGAAGCATAATTTGCAAAACCCATAGCAAATGTTAAATATGAAATAAAGTATTGATTAAAGCATGGCACACATCGCCATGTCCCACAACGACCGTTCCTCCCTGTGCAAGCTCCATGGGTACCTAATGACCTGCAAGGCATGTAGCAACGAATCAACAACAAAGTTGAGCGAGTTCACAGTTGGTTGTTTGGTTATAGTATTCATTTCGTAAATCGTATGTTCGTTTTGTAAACCATATATAGTATTAATCCTTATCGCGGCCAATCCAGGCATCCGTGCGATGATTAGTGGGGGCTTCCCATGTGTTACTAGACCACGCGTATCGACTGCTACGAAAATATAAGAGGTGCCCTAAGTCAATGTCTATCAGCATTGACCCTTTGCCCATAGTCCATTAGTACACGCCCGTCCGACTGGCACGGTGTGAGGTTTGTTAAACCTAATAGCCCTATTAACTAATGACCCGCTCGCCCTAGGCCTCGGCGATTAAGTCGATAATTGAGGGACTTCCTTTGATAGAGGTGATGGTCTTATGATCGTGTACGTAGGCTTTACGTACGTGCCCTTCAATCCAAGGACAGTAGTAAGTATAACTGTACGTAGGTTTTACGTACGTGCCCTTCAACCGAGGACAGAAATAATTTGTTTAATAGAAATAGTTGTACGAGTATTTATTCCAACCCATTCCCAACCCCTGGGAATCCCATGCCTTGGCTAGTGTGAACTCACCTTGGTTTGCTCGGTTATGCTAAACTATGTGCTCGCAAATAATCAATCAAGTCCTATAGTATGCACGTATACTCAATTAGTTCATGTTCGTAAGGTTTCATGTACAATCAATACCACAGAGTGTTTGGCCGTTAACATCATGTATCATACAACAGTCAAACAAATTCACATAATTCATGATTCACATAGTTGATTACTCAGTCTATTACATCCATATCATCCATTAATATACTTAACAAAAGTAACACACTTAGCGGAGTTAAGATGCTTAACATAATTATACTTAACAGCAATTAACATTCTTAACAGAGTTAACACATTTAACTGGATTAACAACCTAATGTAGTTAAGAACAAACAGAGTTATATACTAACAAGTTTAATAACTAACAGTGTTAATTAAATAAATAGAGTTAACAACTTAACAACATAACAGGGGTTTTACATGCTTAACAGAGTTAGTATATTTAACAGAATTGACTTCTAACTGAACCATAAATAACTGAGTTTGCATGCTTAACAAGATTACAAACTAACAGAGTTATAACTAACAGTTTATAACTAACAGAGTTATTGTTTAACAGTTACTGAACTAACAGGGCCGAAAACACTATGATTCGAAATCCAAATGAGCCAAAATCCCCTTAAGGGCCGAAAACACTTTTGGGCTTAACACATTGGGCCGAAATCACATAAGTGATTTCGTCCAGTTTCAATTGTAGGGGGTGTTTTCGTTGGCTTCTAGTGTGATGAAAACACACAAGTGTTTTCGTCCACTGATGTGATTTCGTTGGCCAGACTTCATCTTCTCCACAGATACATAAATCAAATTCCTGATATCAATTCGTGGATCCTTGTTCTATCATACAGGATCAGTATTCAATTTAACAACCACATAAACATCCATAAGTGCCAAATCATCTAAAACAGATTATATCATGATCATACGATAAGCATCCTAAGTCAACAGAACATGTATATCACTAACCAGAGATCGAACAAGGAAGGTTTGGCTTCGACCGAGAGGGGGCTGCCGTCAAGTTCCAAGGGTAGAGAGAGAGAGAGTGTGTGTGTTGTGATAGGGTTTGCCAAATAATGTTCACATAAAGGTTAACCAGATATTTATTCAATCAGATATTTATCACATCACAACTGGGCCAAAGCCCATTTATTAAATTGGGGTGATTTCGTGGGTGGGGTTTCCAGCCCAAAATCCATATTTAGTTATAAGATACCAATTAACACAAATTACACTATTATCATATACTCAAATATAATATGCACCCCAGATATAAAATATCATCGCAATACGATTTAACGTTTTACAAATGTAAGCGTTGTGAAACCAACAAGTCGAGTAACAAACAACATAATAAAAAAAAAATTAACATGCAATAAATGCGAAGATGGAAATCTTGGAAACTCGAGTTGTCACATTATCCCCAACTTGAAAGAAATTTCGTCCCGAAATTTAGCACATGGTTACTGAGGAAGCTAGTTGTGTTGTGTAGTTTACTGGTTTTCCTGGGGTGTCACATCATCCTCCCGTTGATTTGGAATTTCATCCCGAAATTCTGTAGTAGCTTCAGCCTCAGTAGTGGTTGCATTGGTTCCGAATAACTGGGGATAATTGAGTTTCATTTGGTCTTCGCGTTCCCAGGTGAACTCTGGGCCACAACGGGAGTTCCAACGAACTCGAACAAGAGGTATTCTGGTGTGCTTTGAGGACCTTAACATCCCGGTCCGTGATTTCAACTGGTTCCTCGACGAAATGCAACCGTTCGTCGATAGCGAGCTCCTTCAAAGGAACTATGAGGGTCTCATCTGACAGACACTTCTTCAGATTCGACACGGGGAAGACGTTGTGAACTGCACTGAGTTCAGCTGGTAAGTTCAGTCTGTAGGCCACTTTGCCTATTTTCTCTATGACTTCGAAAGGTCCGACGTATCGCGGATTGAGCTTGCCTCGTTTGCCAAAACGAACAACACCCTTCCAGGGTGAAACTTTGAGTAGCACTCGATCCCTAACCTGGTACTCGAGTAGTTTCCTGTCTTTATTGGCGTATGCTTTCTGATGGTCACGAGCTGCCGCCATGCGTTGTCGTATCTGAGCAACCTTTTCTGTAGTAACAACTACAAGTTCTGGACCTGTTATTTAACTATCCCCCACCTCTGCCCAACAGAGAGGTGACCGGCATTTACGTCCGTACAATGCCTCGAATGGAGCAGCTTTAATGCTGGTGTGGTAGCTGTTATTGTACGAAAATTCCACAAGTGGCAGATGCGTTTCCCAGCCATTGCCAAAGTCAATTACGCACGCCCTAAGCATGTCTTCTAGAGTTTGAATAGTGCGCTCAGACTGCCCATCCGTCTGAGGATGATAAGTTGTGCTCATGTCTAAACGAGAGCCAAAAGATTTGTGCATTGCTTGCCACCGTTCTGAAGTAAAACGTGCATCACGATCAGAGATAACAGAGATGGGCACCCCGTGCCTCGAGACAACTTCCTTAAGGTATACGTCTGCTAGAGTGGAGAACTTATCCGTTTCCTTGATAGCCAAGAAGTGAGCAGACTTTGTGAGTCGATCCACGATCACCCAAATAGTATCATTCCCACGTTGAGATCTAGGCAGGCCAGTAACAAAATCCATGGAAATTTGCTCCTATTTCCATTGTGGTATCTCAGGTTGTTGGAGTGGGCCTGAAGGTTTCTGATATTCGGCTTTGACTCTCGCACAAGTCAAACACCTGCTGACGTAAGTTGCTATGTGAGCCCTCATGCTAGGCCACCAGTATGTAGTTCTGAGGTCGTGGTACATCTTATCTGAACCAGGATGTACTGAGTAGCGAGACTTGTGTGCCTCATCCATCACAAGCTCTCATAGGTTGTCATAGTGTGGGACCCAAATGTGTCCTGTCACATAGTAGGCGCCGTCTGCCTTTTCTTCTAACCGTTGCCTTGAGCCGCATAGGGCTTTAGCCCTGACGTTTTCTGGTTTCAATGCTTCTACCTGAGCATCTCGTATTTGTTAAGGAAGACTTGACTGAATAGTGAGTTGCAACGCTCGTACACGCCTAGGTGTAGTATCCTTTCGACTGAGGGCGTCGGCCACAACATTGGCTTTGCCCGGATGGTACTTTATAGCACATTCGTAATCGTTCAGTAGTTCAACCCATCTACGTTGTCTCAATGTTCAATTCTTTCTGCTTGAAGATATGCTCAAGACTCCTGTGGTCGGTGTAGATGGTGCACCTGGTACCATACAGGTAATGTCGCCATATCTTGAGCGCAAAAACAACAGCTCCCAGCTCTAAATCATGTGTAGTGTAATTCCGTTCGTGCATCTTAAGTTGGCGCGAAGCATAAGCAATAACTTCATCCCGTTGCATCAACACACATCCAAGACCTTGGATGGATGCGTCACAGTAGACTACAAAATCGTCCGTGCCTTCAGGCAAGGAGAGGATATGTGCACTACAAAGTCTATCCTTTAAGTGCTTGAAATGCTGTTTCCTGTGTATTACTCCAACGATAAGCAATACCTTTCTGTGTCAGTAATGTAAGCGGCTGTGCAATCTTTGAGAAGTCTTTGATGAACCGTCTGTAATAACCCGCCAAACCCAAGAATTGGCGTATTTCGGTTGGTGTACGAGGTGCAGGCCAGTTCTTGATCAAATCTACTTTGGATGGATTGACATGAATCCCATCCTTGTTCACCACATGGCCTAGAAAGTGGACTTCACGAAGCCAGAAGTCGCATTTTGAAAACTTGGCGTACAGTTGTTCCGTTCGAAGGAGTTCCAAAATGAGTCGTAATTGCTGCTCGTGTTCCTCCTGACTCTTCGAATAGATCAGGATGTCGTCGATGAAAACAATGACGAACTTGTCAAGATAAGGTTTGCATACCCTGTTCATAAGATCCATGAAAACTGCAGGCGCGTTCGTAAATCCGAATGGCATGACTAGAAACTCGTAGTGACTGTAGCGTGTTCTGAATGCTGTTTTGGAGACGTCCTCATCCCGGACTCTCAATTGATGATAGCCTGACCTCAGGTCAATCTTCGAGTAATAGCTCGACCCTTGCATCTGGTCGAATAAGTCGTCGATGCGTGGAAGAGGGTAGCGATTCTTCACGGTCACCTTGTTCAGTTCGCAGCAGTCTATACACATGCGGAAGGTACCGTCTTTCTTCTTCACAAATAATACTGGACCTCCCCAAGGCGAAGAGCTAGGACGAATAAAGCCCTTATCCAAGAGCTCTTGTAGTTGCTTCGATAGTTCTTCCAATTCTAATGGAGCTAAGCGATACGGTGCGCGAGCTATAGGTGCTGCCCAGAACTATAGGAATGAGGTCGATAGAGAACGTCTAACCAGCGAGGATAAGATTACAACCCTGAACTATGAGTGGCCTCTAGTCTTCTACCATTAGCTAACACTACGACAGGTTTGGTGTTCAAGGGAGTTGGTGCATGTTTTAACATTTGACTAACTTCCAAGGACATATAATTGGTATCCACACCCGAATCAAACAGGACAGTAACATAAAAGTCGTCGAGAATAAACTTACCCATTATTACGTTAGGATCGTTCCTTGCGTCACCCTGACCAATCATGTACATGCGGCCCCGGCGTTATTGTTTCCATTGTGTGCCCCAATGCTATCCCCATTGTCGTCCCTGTTTCCATGGTCGTGGTTCTGAGTCTGGTCCTGGTTTATTTGTGGACAATGTCTCTTGTAGTGATCTTTAGCATCACCCTGAAAACATCCTTTAAAACTTTGTTGTTGCTGCTGATTCTGTGGAGATTGAGGCGGTTGTTGCTGTTCTTGAGTTACAGGACGTGAGTTTCGACAATCCTTAGCCTCATGACCTATCTTGAGACACCTCTGACAACGACCCTTGTTGCACTGACCGCTGTGGTGCCTATTGCATCTGTTACACTTTGGATGATTTCCTCGATATCCACTCTACCCACGACTACCAGAAAATTGCTGACTGGGACTCTGGTAGTCATCTATCTTTTGCTGCTGCGCCAGAGGCTGAACCGGAATTAATCCCTTGCTCAAGTTTCCATCCCACTTGCGTTTGTTGTCACTAGAAGCACATGTAGTAGCAGCTTTAACACGTTTCGGTAGTTTGTTTTGTTCTACTGCCTGGTCTGTGAGACGATGAGCAAGCCGAGTGACTTGCTGGATAGTGCCAAGATTAGCTGCGGTCACATGACTCTGAATTTCGGGCACCAGACCCTTGAGATACAGCTCGATGCGTTTGGTGGGAGGGTCTACCATAGTGGGACAAAATGTGGCTAATTCATTTGATGTCTTCGTATAGGCCTCAATTCCAGACCCCGTCATTTGTAAGTTGAGGAACTCCACCTCTAGTTTGTGGATGTCTTCCCGACTGCAAAACTCTTCCTTAACTAGGTCCTTGAACTCGTTCCAGGGGGTGGCATTAGCAGCTGCCAGCCCTAACATTTGAACCTGTGCTTCCCACCAGGTTAATGCAGCACCTTCGAGTGTTCCAGTAGCAAACTTTACTCTACGAGACTCAGGGCAATCACGCACCTCAAAGTCAGTTTCGAGCCTCTCGAACCAATGGAGGAGGCCTACTACTCCCTCAGTACCGCTGAAGGTACTAGGTCGGCAATCCTTGAGATTTTTGAAGGTGCAAACAGGTGGCTGTGCGTGTTGACCTATTGTGTATAAGAATAGGACGAGGTTAAACACAAGAGTTGGTTTAGGAGTGTAGGATCTAAAGATCCTAGTTACGACTGCAGGGTATACCTCCTGCTTGTATGGCTGTGAGTGCCGCAGCAACTCGTCCGTTAATGAGAGCCGTCAACTGGGCTTGAGTCAAGTTGATACATCCGGCCATGATCTTCATAGCAAATGCAACATAAGTGAGAGAGGTTCGCGAATAGTGCGGTGACAGAAGAGAGTAAGCACACAAGTGTTCTCGAGCAATAATGAATAGTAGACAATGTAATCTAAGCATACCACGAGCAAAGTTCTATGCAATTCTAGCAAGTAGGCAATAAAACATATACCATATTACCTAGTATGTTGAGTCTTGCACGTGGAGCGAGGCGTCGTTGTGGATCGTTGAGCACTGTTCTGGTTATAGTCTGGTTTTAACAAAAAGTTTTCCCTTATTAAAACCTAGTTCACTATAACCAATGGCTCTGATACCAATCTGTCACACCCCCAAAATCCACACGCGGAGTACCACCGCTTGGAGGCGTGACTGACCAGGATCAAGCCACCAATCATATTGAACAAACATAATTCAACCAATCATTATGAGAGGTGTTCAAAAACCCAAAGCATAGTTAAGTGTTTAGCGGAAGCATAATTTGCAAAACCCATAGCAAATGTTAAATATGAAATAAAGTATTGATTAAAGCATGGCACACATCGCCATGTCCCACAACGACCGTTCCTCCCTGTGCAAGCTCCATGGGTACCTAATGACCTGCAAGGCATGTAGCAACGAATCAACAACAAAGTTGAGCGAGTTCACAGTTGGTTGTTTGGTTATAGTATTCATTTCGTAAATCGTATGTTCGTTTTGTAAACCATATATAGTATTAATCCTTATCGCGGCCAATCCAGGCATCCGTGCGATGATTAGTGGGGGCTTCCCATGTGTTACTAGACCACGCGTATCGACTGCTACGAAAATATAAGAGGTGCCCTAAGTCAATGTCTATCAGCATTGACCCTTTGCCCATAGTCCATTAGTACACGCCCATCCGACTGGCACGGTGTGAGGTTTGTTAAACCTAATAGCGCTATTAACTAATGACCCGCTCGCCCTAGGCCTCGGCGATTAAGTCGATAATTGAGGGACTTCCTTTGATAGAGGTGATGGTCTTATGATCGTGTACGTAGGCTTTACGTACGTGCCCTTCAATCCGAGGACAGTAGTAAGTATAACTGTACGTAGGTTTTACGTACGTGCCCTTCAACCGAGGACAGAAATAATTTGTTTAATAGAAATAGTTGTACGAGTATTTATTCCAACCCATTCCCAACCCCTGGGAATCCCATGCCTTGGCTAGTGTGAACTCACCTTGGTTTGCTCGGTTATGCTAAACTATGTGCTCGCAAATAATCAATCAAGTCCTATAGTATGCACGTATACTCAATTAGTTCATGTTCGTAAGGTTTCATGTACAATCAATACCACAGAGTGTTTGGCCGTTACCATTATGTATCATACAACAGTCAAACAAATTCACATAATTCATGATTCACATAGTTGATTACTCAGTCTATTACATCCATATCATCCATTAATATACTTAACAAAAGTAACACACTTAGCGGAGTTAAGATGCTTAACATAATTATACTTAACAGCAATTAACATTCTTAACAGAGTTAACACATTTAACTGGATTAACAACCTAATGTAGTTAAGAACAAACAGAGTTATATACTAACAAGTTTAATAACTAACAGTGTTAATTAAATAAATAGAGTTAACAACTTAACAACATAACAGGGGTTTTACATGCTTAACAGAGTTAGTATATTTAACAGAATTGACTTCTAACTGAACCACAAATAACTGAGTTTGCATGCTTAACAAGATTACAAACTAACAGAGTTATAACTAACAGTTTATAACTAACAGAGTTATTGTTTAACAGTTACTGAACTAACAGGGCCGAAAACACTATGATTCGAAATCCAAATGAGCCGAAATCCCCTTATGGGCCGAAAACACTTTTGGGCTTAACACATTGGGCCGAAATCACATAAGTGATTTCGTCCAGTTTCAATTGTAGGGGGGTGTTTTCGTTGGCTTCTAGTGTGACGAAAACACACAAGTGTTTTCGTCCACTGATGTGATTTCGTTGGCCAGACTTCATCTTCTCCACAGATACATAAATCAAATTCCTGATATCAATTCGTGGATCCTTGTTCTATCATACAGGATCAGTATTCAATTTAACAACCACATAAACATCCATAAGTGCCAAATCATCTAAAACAGATTATATCATGATCATACGATAAGCATCCTAAGTCAACAGAACATGTATATCACTAACCAGAGATCGAACAAGGAAGGTTTGGCTTCGACCGAGAGGGGGCTGCCGTCAAGTTCCAAGGGTAGAGAGAGAGAGTGTGTGTGTGTTGTGATAGGGTTTGCCAAATAATGTTCACATAAAGGTTAACCAGATATTTATTCAATAAGATATTTATCACATCACAACTGGGCCAAAGCCCATTTATTAAATTGGGGTGATTTCGTGGGTGGGGTTTCCAGCCCAAAATCCATATTTAGTTATAAGATACCAATTAACACAAATTACACTATTATCATATACTCAAATATAATATGCACCCCAGATATAAAATATCATCGCAATACGATTTAACGTTTTACAAATGTAAGCGTTGTGAAACCAACAAGTCGAGTAACAAACAACATAATAAAAAAAATTAACATGCAATAAATGCGAAGATGGAAATCTTGGAAACTCGAGTTGTCACAGAATCCGTGAACGTGCGTGGCCGAACACACTAGACGTACAATTTACCGTGATTCTTATTGATCAGTTTGACAAGTACACGCTCCAAGAATCACCTTTTGCACTTTCTCTCTCTAGTTTCTCTCTCTAGGATCCAAGCTCTCCAAAGTAGCAAATGTGCAAAAGTCTTAAATCTAACACTATATCTCCCTATTTATAGGCATAAGGTTATAAGGGATTTCCCCTTATTTACAAATATGCCACCTTGCCTTTTCTATCAAGATATTACAATAAAAGCACTAAACTTCTTCTGTTTCTGCTACGAACGGAATTGACGGAGGCGATAGACATAAATGTACCAACAATTACAAAATTATATCATATTTTTGACAAGAAGAAAATATATTATTTTTGGGTGAACAAATATATATTTTCTTGGAATTAATGGAAGATATATTATTTTTTTGGAAGAAAATATATTTTCTCAAATAAACTTGAAATATATTATTTTTGGATGAAAAATAAGTTTATATATATTTTCCAAGTTAGACTTGAAAATATATTATTTTTGGGACTTATATGGAAATACAAATATTTTTGCCAAAGGAAAATTATGAATAATTTTTCTAAGTAATATTTCTTAAAATATATATTTTGGAAATATATATTGATGAATTTTTATTAAAGATATTAATCCGGAAAAGTTAACACAAAATTAAGTATAAGAATACTTAACAATTACAAGAAAATACGTATTCTCGTACGTATGGATACACACCGGAATACGACACCAATACATGGCAAAAATATACAAATATAAGAGTACGAATACAAATACGCCCATCCTTGGGAAGGATATACATGTTTAAATACTTGAAAAGTAACAAGTTAAAATATATTATTTTAACTATTATTCCAAAATTTGATAAATATAATTTAAGTTAAAATATCTATTATTTTAACAAATAATTATATAACTTGAAATAATATTGAAGACACTAGGAAACGTAACACAAAGACACTAATTAATACAAAGTCAAGGCACGACCCGCTCATCTAATAAACCATAGTACGTTGTAGGTAGTCGTGTACACCAGGAGAAGCTTTGAGTTACCGTTGGTTGCGAAGAACGTAAGACTGTGAGTTCATGTCCCCATTTTCTTATAATTGTTTTTGTTTTATAACTTCGGGGGTGAAGTACATGTTACAAAATGTTTACAAACGATTATAATTGGTATGGTTAGCTAAGGAAGGCACTGTTAGATCATGTAAATGGGTAGGCACACTCCTAAGACCATTAATCCTCGTGTTAGGACCGAGGGATATGAGCGATAGATCTATTTGGGTGTAGCGAGCCCACACCCATGTGGACCGGGGTTTGGCCCATGAGGTGACTATGTCTTACAGCCGGAGGCCCGGTACAAAATCTGCTAGGTTTGAGCCTTCCTACGCCGTTGCACACATGTTAATGGCCTTGCAAACCATTAATTGATCTGTTTCCTTGTTTGCTTTCATACCGAGGTTTACAAAACATACATACTTACAAAGATTACAAAGGTTTATTCGTGCACACATACAAACACATGAACTTGCTCAACTTTTGTTGATGTTTTCAAACTACATGTATTTCAGGGAATTAAATGTGGATCTGGCGGGCGTTTGGAAGTTTCAAGTAATGTTGAGAATAAAAGATGGCATCTGAAGTCCTAGGATTTGGATAGTGTGTCTTATCCTAGATAAGACACACCTTTCAAAGTCCGGTTTTATTTAAAGTCTTTTGTCGAGTCCTTATGGAACTCTAAAACAATTTGCATGGTTTGTATTACGGATTTGAAGTCAGTGTTGGATTTCTAAACAATGTTGTTGATATGTTTTAAAACTTAAATTAATGGATGGACATCTTTAGTTTTATCATATAGTTGTTTGTTATGGTTGAATGCAATGATATTAAGCAAGTCACACATAATCACGCTTCCGCAAAAGTCAGGGTGTGACAGTTTGGTATCAGAGCTTCGATTGTAGCGAACTAGGATTTTTTTCTCGAGTCTACACTACAATCATTAGGGCTCTCACGAAAATATTTTTACAACATGTTTTCATTGCATACACAAAACGCCCAGATCCAAGGAAACGAACACTTTTATAAACGGAAAGACAAGAAACACGATTACAAGGTTTACATTTGTGGTTTAGTCTGGGAGACTAGGTGGTTTAGTCTGGGAGACTAGGTGGTTTAGTCTGGGAGTCTAGGTGGTTTAGTCTGGGAGACTAGGAAGGATAGAAAGGGTTCGTGAGGAATCACGAGGATACACGATTTCATGATACATTGACTTTGCTTGCATACTAAATGTTAGTGGTTAATATATGTGCATATGTTGTGATTGTTCTGTTATAGACACTATGTCTTCATCCGAGAGTGGATTGTCCGACGCCGATGACCCTATGGCTATTGGTTCTGACGACGAGGTTGCCCCAGAGCCAGAGATCTTTACATCTGATACTAAGAGCGACCCAGATATGCTATCAGACGACGACGACGACTTTCAGCCGTTTGCATTGCCTGATTTTGGAGATGACTTACCGCTTGCTGATGGTATTCCAGACGAGGATCCTTTTGTTATTCCCATTCCAGTCCATGATCATCTTATCATCGGGCATCCCGATGGTGAGCATATTGTGGCACCGATCCTCGCTCCTGTTCCTTTAGTGGTCATCCCTCTTGAGGATTTGCCTTTTGATGATTTGTTTGATGATGATGTCGATCTGTTTGTTGATGGTCCTCCCGATGATGCCCATGGCAATGAAGAGCTAGATGAGGACGTTGTTGCTAGTACACTTCCTGAGATCCCTGTTATTGAGATTTCCTCTGATACTAGATTACACTCTGTCTCAGATTCCTTTGAGTCTGTGACATCTTCAGCATTGCAGGCAGTTGGATTACGGTGCTATGCCATTGATTCTGATGATGATACGGCCATGTCAGCTGCACCATCCCCTCCACATGATCCCGAGCTTGGTCTTGAGCTAGATTTTGTTCCTGTTGATCAGGCTGACGTTGCACCTGCTGATCCTGAGCCCATGCTTGATCATGACCCTATTCCTTTTGGCTTACCTGACATTGCACCCCTCATACCTGATCCTGTTCCTGCACCCATTGACCCTCCTGTTATTGAGCCACTTATTCCTCCACCTGCACCCGCACCCGCTGATGTTGCTCCTTTTCATCCTATGGAGTCTGATGTTCATCGTGTTGATTTGCCTATCGTCTTCTTGTAGGACATACCCACACCCCGTCCATGGGAAGGTGCTTCAGGTCAGCAGCCTAGTCATGATCCTCCTGTTTCAGCAGCTTTTCCACATATCCCTCAGTCGACACCTTTTGCTCCTTTTACTTCTTCACCACTTGATGAGCCACTCAGATGGTTCCCGCCGTACACTATGCCGATTTCGGATCCCTACCATCTCTCTCAGTTTGTTAGATATACACGGGATGAGTTACTCTTATCACTGCAGCTACAGTATGAGATTATGAGTCATAGGATTTTGGAGCTTGAGAAGACACCGCGTCCCCTACCATGTCCTTGCAAGCCTGGTTTTGTTCCCCCTCGTTCATCACCATCTCCATTTTCACACCTACCTGCACCTCTTACTCCTTTTCCAGAGTTTGATGCTCGATTTCTCACTGTCGAGCAGCAGATCAGTTATCTGCTGCGTCATGTTTATGAGCTTGAGGATGAGCTTGCGCATGTGCGCAGCTTGCTTTTCTTTCCTCCACCTCCTCCTCCACCACCATCAGCATAGCTGTTTTTTGGTTTTATGTAGGTTGCATTGCTTTTGATGAGAGCACCACTATTGAGCCGAGCTTGTGAAGCCTTTTGGAGACCACCTTTTGATTGTATGACGTTTGTAGACTGGTAGACTTATTGGACAAGGGTAGTGTGACCCTGTGTTCCCTTTTTGATATGATACACTTTGTAAAACATGTAACAATATTTTGTGGTCGATGATTAATGAAAGCTCAATCGTCATGTTCTCATTAAAGACGTTGTTGGATTACATGTTGTGCTATTATTGATATGTTATATGCTTGCTATGATAAATGCTATTATTACGTACTATATAGTCATTATACGAATAAGGCCTGACCTATACAATCTTCTTTTTAGAAGATGCCTCCTCAAAGGAACACTCAGTTGCCCACAGCAGAGGCAGAACTACACGAATGGATTTCACAGGCAATCGCACAACATGAGGCCCTACGCTCTAAACACAGCGGAGGCACCTCAGGGAATAACCCACCTCACGGTAATGTTTAAGTCACCTAAGACACATTACAATACATTTGGACATTCCATGTGCGTTTGCTAATGCTTTCTGTGAATGATGTTGCTGGTACAGGCTGTACTTACAAGCAGTTTCTAGACTGTAAGCCTCTGAACTTTGACGGCACTGGAGGTGCTGTAGCTTTCGTAAGATGGGCTGAGAAGACGGATTCTGTGATGCAAATGAGTAAGTGTGCGCCGGAGCACCAAGTCACTTATATTTCTGGACTATTCCTAGATGGAGCTCTGTCGTGGTGGAACCTTCAGGTTGAGACTCTAGGCGAGTCTGCAGCGTATGCTATGACGTGGGATGAGATGATAGAGCTGATGCACAAGAAATACTGTTCAAGGGCTGAAATTCAGAAGTTCGAAACTGAGTTTTGGAATCTGAAAATGGATAGTCCTAAGATAGCAGAATATGTGCAGAGATTCCATGATTTGTCTCGTGTTGTCCCTTACATGGTAGAACCAGAGTTCAAGCGAGTTGAACGTTTCATTTGGGGATTGGCACCCCAAATACTGAGCATGGTGACTACTTCTAAGCCTCCAACAATTACTGAAGCAATCTACTTGAGCGTGGCTTTGACTGAGGAAGCGATCAGATTGGGTAACTTTTCAATCACTGAGCAGAAGAAGAAGGAGACTCATGTCGAGTCATCAGGAGAAAACAAGAGGAAGTTTTCGAACTTCAAGAAGGGTACTCATGCAAACAACAATTCCAACAAGCGTAGGGACGCTAACCCACCAGTTGAGGCACAAGCTGGTACTACTGGTGCTGAGATCAGAGGAAAAGGGTATATGGGCACCCTACCCAAATGTGATATGTGTCAGTTTCATCACACTGGACGATGCCGAGCTGGGAAATGTGAAACTTGCGGAAAGGTTGGCCATGCCAAGGAAACATGCTGGTATGGAGCTGGTCGTGGAAATGGTTGTCAAAGAGGAAATGGAAATGGTAATGGAAACCGCAACGGTAATAGGAATCAAACTGGAAATCGCAATCAAGGAGGAAATGGAAATTTTGGTGGAAATGGAAATCGTGGTGGTTCTGGAAATCAAGCTGGTAACGGAAACCACGGAGGAAACAACAACCAGGGCGGAAATGGAAATGGGAATGGTCGCGGCCAAGGTTGTTTTGGCTGTGGTGATGTAGGGCACTTTAAGCGGGATTGCGCAAAGAACAACCAAGCCCAGGGAAGAGTATTCAACATTGGAGCTAGGGAAGCTCACCAGGATCCGAACGTAGTCACTGGTATGTTCCCTATTAATCAACATTTTGCATCTGTGCTATTTGATACCGGTGCCGACTATAGCTTCGTATCCCTAGAGTTTAAGGACATACTTGGTTTAGTTGCAAGTAAGTTAGATATCCCGTACTCAATAGAACTAGCTAATGGGAAGCTAGTGGAATTTAGTGAAGTGATTAGAGGCTGTGTGATAGAGCTTGGAGAGCGTGAGTTTACGCTTGATCTGCTGCCAGTAGAATTGGGAAGTTTCGACGTAGTAGTTGGAATGGATTGGTTGTCAAGTAATCAAGCTGAGATCGTATGCAATGAGAAGATTGTCCGCATCCCAATAGCGAATGAAGAGACGATTGTGGTACATGGAGAAAAGCATGATATGCCTCTACGGATTATCAGTTGTTTAAAGGCCCGAAAGTTTGTGCGTAAGGGATGTGTTGCCTTCTTGGCTCACGTAGTCGATAAAGAAGCCGAAGAACCGAAGCTCGAAGATATCCATGTGGTAAGGGAATATCATGAAGTCTTCCCCGAAGACTAACAAGTCGAATTCCATATTGACTTAGTTCCAGGCGTCGCGCCTGTAGCCAAGGCACCCTACCGACTTGCGCCTTCAGAGATACAAGAGTTGTCGATGCAGCTTCAGGAGTTGTTAGACAAGGGATTCATTAGACCAAGCTTCTCGCCTTGGGGAGCTCCGGTACTATTTGTCAAGAAGAAGGACGGTAGTTTTCTTATGTGCGTCGACTACCGAGAGCTGAATAAGTTAACCATCAAGAATCGGTATCCTTTGCCGAGGATTGATGATTTATTCGATCAACTTCAAGGTTGGAGTTACTACTCCAAGATCGATCTTCGATCAGGTTATCACCAGTTGTGGATTCAAGAAGAGAGTATACCGAAGACTGCCTTTAGAACTCGTTATGGACATTACGAGTTTCTAGTAATGCCATTCGGTTTGACAAACGCATCGGCAATATTTATGGATATGATGAACCGAGTTTGCAAGCCATATCTCGATAAATTCGTGATTGTGTTTATCGACGATATTTTGATCTACTCGCAGACAAAGGAAGACCATGAGCAACACCTTAGAGCTATTTTAGAGCTGCTAAAGAAGGAGAAACTTTACGCTAAGTTCTCAAAGTGCAAGTTCTAGTTGCGTGAGGTACAGTTCCACGGTCACCTGTGTCGCAACCACCGCCCCCTTATCTGTCCCAGGAACGAGCGGCCGCGAACATAATGATATGGTGGTATCATTTATTAATTTGGCAGCGGAAATTACATCAGGACCGTAGTTAGGAAATGTTTATCAGAGTAAAACCACCATATTTTATATTAATAACCGCATGGGTAAACCCAAGTTTCTTTATTACAATACGTTTATAGGGATAAACCCTATTTTATTGAATTTAAAACATCGTCTTTTAGATAACTTTTATAGCCATATTTTTCCAAGCCGTCAGTGTTTTCTAGCTGGCTTTTTCCTAATTGGCTTTCACATTGTGTTACCTGAAACGCGTTTTAAAAACATTTATCAGTGGGAAATACTGGTGAGTGAATCCCAGTTTAATCAAGAAGAGTTTTATCAATTAACACAGTATTGAGAGCGATCACAATGTTTATTTCTACACAATTACTCATTCAGTACTGTCAATCCTGACTGGTGGGTCATATTACACATTGGCTAACTCGTTGTCCAATTGTAACGTGTTCCACATTTTGTATACAAAACCCCAACATACCGGCAGTAATTGAAGAACTACAAGGACTTAATCACTGCTTAATCATATTGTAAAACATTTAAGGTTTTGTAAAACAGATTACAAAAAGCGGATAAACTCACATTACTGTTTTAGACTTCTTCTAGGGTTTCCTGGTGTTAATCTATAACTTACACAAATGTACATATGTTAGTATAATAACCCTTTAATTATATTAACGATACCCTCCCCGAGACGATATTCCAACAACTACCTCGGGCAGAACCACGACAGTTGTTACGGAACCCTGGATCAATCGGGCAGCGTATCTAATACGTAACTGGGGTTATAATACTTACAACAGAGCAGAACTTCGTTAATTAGGGGATATAATACCCGTATATTATGCCTACTTCTCAGAAATTCGCATAGAAAGAAAAGAATTGAGCAACGGAAAACGAAATCCCGATGCCTTCTTATATAGGGCTGAAATCCAAGTCTCTCGCGGCCCGCGTAAGGTTAAGCTTAGGCCTACGCGGCCAGTGTATTAGGGGGTTCTAGGCGTAGGTGATCGGGGTCATGACTAGGTTCAACACGTTGCTTGACGCGTGTCAACACCGGGGCTCGCCTGACCCTAGAGCTGTCACGGCCCGTGTAAGCTCAAGAGATGGCTTACGTGCCCCGCGTAAACTTCATTTTTTTCTTGTTTTTAATTATTTTTAATGATATTTCATATTTTGGGCTCGGTTTTCACATACGGGGTGTATTTTAAGACATATAGGGGTATTTTAAAATATATTAGGGCGTCAGAAAAATTTCTGGATGGTTGTTATATCCTCCCCACCTTGTTTTAGAACTCGTCCTCGAGGTCTACTGGAACAAGTGTGGATATTTCCTTTGCATTTCTGATTCAAACTCCCATGTGTATTCTAGTCCTCTTTTGGAGTCCCACTTTACTTTGACCAGAACTAGTCTCTTATGCTTGAGGTTCTTGACTTTTCTATCTTCAATCTGTAGAGGCTTTTCCACAAATTTTAATTGTTCATTTACCTCTATATCCTTAAGAGGTACTATCAGTGTTTCATCAGCTAAACATTTCTTGAGATTAGATACATGAAATACATCATGTATTCCTGCCATTTCCTCCGGCAGTTGTTGCTGATAGGCTACAGGTCCTACTCTTTTAATAATCTTAAAAGGTCCAACATACATGGGACTTAGCTTTCCCCTTTTTATGAATCTCACCACTCCTTTCCAAGGAGAGACTTTCAATAATACTTTATCTCATATTTGAAATTCTAACGGCTTTCGTCTGTTATCAGCATAACTCTTTTGTCGATCACGTGCTGCTTTCAGTCGTTCCTTAACTTGAATGATTTTGTCTGTTGTTTCTTATACTATCTCAGGTCCAGATAGTTGCTTTTCCCCAATTTCTGCCCAACAGACTGGAGTTCGGCACTTTCTTCCGTAAAGTGCTTCGAATGGTGCAGCATTGATACTTGTGTGATAACTATTATTATAAGAAAATTTTATCAATGGTAAGTGATCGTCCCAATTACCTCCGAAATCAATTACACAAGCTCTAAGCATGTCTTCCATCGTCTGAATTGTCCTTTCGCTTTGTCCATCCGTTTGAGGATGATAAGCTGTGCTTAGATTCAACTTGGTTCCCATGGCTTTTTGGAAACTTGTCCAAAAATGAGAGGTAAAAGGACTATCTCTGTCAGAAACAATTGATAGAGGAATTCCATGTAATGAAACTACTTCATTTACATACAATTTAGCTAATTGTTCCATACTAAAAGTTTCCTTCATTGATAGGAAATGAGTTGACTTGGTTAGTCTATCTACAATCACCCAGATTGTATCATTACCTTTCCTTTTTTTAGGTAATTTAGTAACAAAATCCATTGTTATCAATTCCCATTTCCAAACAGGCATTTCTAACTGTTGCAATAAACCTGAAGGTTTCTGATGTTCAGCTTTGACTTGTGAACAGGTTAAACACTTTGCAACGTATGCTGCTACATCCTTTTTCATTCCTATCCACCAGAAATTCTTTCTTAAATCTTGGTACATTTTATCGCTTCCTGGATGCATCGTATATTTAGACTTATGGGCTTCTTCTAATATATGATGATGTAGGTTTCCTAATTTAGGTATCCATATTCTTTTCTTATGGAATCTCCAAATTCCATCTGATCCTTGTTCTAATTCTTTAATCTTTCCTTTTAGTTTTTCAGTATCATCCTTGATTACTGATTCTTGTGCTTTTCTAATCTGCTCATTTAAATCTACTTGTAGATTTAATTTAAGAGAACGTACTCTTTTTGGGTGTTCGTGTTACTTTCGGCTTAAAGCATCAGCAACTACATTTGCTTTTCCTGCATGATACTGAATATCACAATCATAATCACTAAGCATCTCCATCAAACGTCTTTGTCTCATATTCAATTCCTTTTGCCCGAAGATATACCTTAAACTTTTATGATCGGTGAAAACAGTAAACTTACTACCGTATAGGTAATGTCTCCAAATTTTAAGGGCGAAAATTATAGCTCCTAATTCTAAATCATGAGTGGAATAATTTTCTTCATGATTCTTAAGTTGTCTGGATGCATAAGCTATAACCTTTTGACGTTGCATCCATAACCTAATTTGGAAGCATCACAATAGATTACAAAATCTTCAGTTCCTTCCGGTAACGCTAGTATGGGTGCATGGGTTAATCTTTGCTTAAGGATTCTAAAGGCTTCTTCTTGTTTTGGTTCCCATTTAAACTTAACAGATTTACAAGTTAGCTTAGTTAAGGGAATGACTATTCTAGAAAAATCTTGAATAAATCTTCTATAATAACCGGCTAGTCCTAAGAAACTTCTTACCTCAGTTGGTGACTCGGGGGTTTTCCACTTGGTTATTGCCTCGATTTTTGTTGGATCCACATATATTCCTTCATGATTGACTAAGTGTCCAAGAAATTGTACCTGTTCTATCCAAAACTCACACTTTGAAAACTTAGCATAAAGCTTTTCTTTTCTTAATAAACTTAAAAGTGCGTGCAAATGCTTTGCATGTTCCTCTTTACTCTTAGAGTAAATGAGAATATCATCTATAAAGACAATTATGAATTTATCCAAATATGGTTTACATATTCGGTTCATCATGTCTATGAATGTAGCTGGGGCATTGGTTAAACCAAATGGCATGACAGTAAATTCATAATGGCCATACCTTGTTCTGAAGGCGGTTTTAGGAATGTCCTCTTCCTGTACTTTTAATTGATGATATCCTGACCTTAAATCGATTTTTGAGAAAAATCGTTCTCCTTGCAACTAATCAAACAGATCATCAATTCTTGGTAATGGATACCGATTCTTAATTGTGACCTTATTCAATTCACGGTAGTCAATGCACATACGCATTGATCCGTCCTTCTTTTTGACGAATAAGATTGGCGCTCCCCATGGGGATGAACTTGGTTGTATGAATCCTTTCTCTAACAATTCGTCTAATTGTTTCTTTAGTTCTTGCATTTCAGCAGGTGCCAAACGGTAAGGTGCTTTGGCAATTGGTGTTGTCCCTGGTATTAAATGGATTCTGAATTCAACTTCTGTATTTGGAGGTTGTCCTGGTAATTCTTCTGGAAATACATCTGAAAACTGAGATACTACTGGGATATCCTTTAATTCTTTTCCTTTAGTGTTAGTGATTATAGAAATCAAATATACTAACGATCCTTTTCTTATGTAACTTGCTGTTTTCATCACAGAGATGAATTTAGTGGATCTAGAGGTTTTATATCCTTTAATTGTGATCTTTTCACCCTTTGGTGAATTTACTTGTATTGACTTTTGATCACACAAAATACTGGCTTTATTGGTTATTAACCAATCTATTCCTAACACGACATCAAATCCTGCCAAATTCATGGGGTAAAGGTTTGCAATAAATTTCTGATTTAGAATTTCTATTCTTGCTCCCTGCAAGATCTCAAAAATTTTAATGGTTTCACCATTTGCTGTCTCTACTAGACATTCTTGTGGAAGTTTAGTTAATGATTGATTGAGAAGTTTGCAAAATGAAGTATTAATAAAACTTTGGTTTGCACCAGAGTCAAATAATACTTTAGCAAAAATATCATTAACTAAAAACGTACAAGTGATCACATCCAGGATCATCTTTGCTTCTTCTGCAGCCAGAACAAATGCTCTAGCATTTTTGGTATTCTTGTTATTCGTGGCTGGAGCTAACTTTGGACAGTTAGGCTTGATATGACCTTGTTCTCCGCAGTTGTAACATATCCTATTGTTAGCTTTCTTCCTGCAGTCTTCTTCCTTGTGTCCCGATAATTTGCAAAAGTTACAGTATATGGAGCATTTTCCTGAATGATTCCTTTTGCAATTCTTACAGTTGGGTGCAGAGGTAGAGCCTACATTTTTCCCACGGTTAAAATTTCCAGAACGAAATTCTTGTGTAAGCTTCTGGGTTAGGTTTCTTCTTTGATCCTCTTCTTGCGTACGAACTAATTCATCTTTCAAGGTGTTGGCTAGTTCTACAGCTTCTTCTATGGTTTGAGGTCTAGCTGCCTTGACTACATGCCTTATCTCCCCGATTAATCCCCAGATGTAACGGGAGATTAACACTGGTTCAGGTGAAGCAAGGGTTGGCACTATTCAAGCATATTCAAAGAATAACTTAGTGTATCCCTTACTATCCACACCAGTCATTCTAAGGTTTAAGAACTTATTTGCGATCTGTTCTTTTTCATTAGGAGGGCAAAATTTCCTTTCTACCATGTTTTTAAACTCCTCCCATTCCAAATTATAAATCCTATTACTTCCTCTAGATTGAAGGATAGTGTTCCACCATTCTAGTGCTGAATTCTTAAATAGGTTAGAAGAAAACATTATCTTATCTTCTTCTGCGCACTTGCTTATTCTTAAGACTGTCTCAGTCTTTTCTATCCAGCGTAGGGTTGCAATGGCCCCTTCGTTGCCCGAGAATTCCATTGGTTTACAAGACCAGAATTCTTTATAAGAACAACCGTAAGACACGGTTCTTCTTCTTTTGGGAATGGGCATTTGAAGTACGGGTCCATTGTTCACGCTATTTTCAGGTTCAGAGGGTCGCTTGCTATCATGTTTACTTTTATTTTCTGCTTCTCTAACTGTTTGAATAATATATGGCATCGCATCTATTATTCCTTGTGCTACTATGTGTTGGATGGCACTTTTGTCTACTTGATTTCCATTGTTATCATTGTTCTGATTATCGTTATTCAGATTATTGTCATTTTGGTTTTCCGGGTTATTATCCAGATTCTCTTGATTCACTTGGTCGACCATCTGAATTTTAAACATTTTCCAATTATTAATATCACAGAATAATTAATAGTTTAAGTAACAACCACACAATACACATATTGGTCAAAAACCGTCGAGCATTGCGACTTTACTCTTTCTATATAGTATGCGTCAAATACACACTAAAACAGGAATTAAAAATTACAACACTATTATGCATCACTAACCACAAAGTGGTCTATACTACAATATGTTATTATATATATATATATATATATATATATATATATATATATATTTCATACAAACATATTATATATTATTGTATTATTATTATTACCAACTCCACTACCATCTTCATGGATATGGATTTCTCCCGAAATCCATCTGACGCTCGTCATATTTCCAGACGAGTTGTTCTCCTACATACCTCATCCTCTCACTACTCTCTAAGATTTCTTCTCCGAAAGTTCGGAGTTCTTGCAAATTCTCTGCACTCATTGGGGGTGCAGGTGCAGGTGCTGGTACTGGATCTGGATACTGGGGCATGGGATTCTCCTGAGGGTACGGATTCTCTAAAATCTCCCTAATATATTCATCGTTGTCATAATAGGGATCTAGAGGGTCCAGACCTGGATACGCTGTTATGTTTGGCAAGGTTTCGTCGTTTAGATGGTAGCGTGGCACATAATCCCTAAGATCATCAAACCATGGATCATAATTTGGGTCTAAGGGATTAGGGACTGGTATCCTAGGTATTTCCTTAGGGTTGAAATCATGCATTTCTACCTCCATCGGCTGAGTGGGAATTAAAGGTAAGGGTTGTGGGGCTACTAGTTGTTCCAGACTTGGGTCGGCAGCAGTTGTTGCTAGGATATGGAAATTAGCTAAGCTCCTATTAAGCATATCCTGTGTATGGGCATCTGACTCTCGCTTAGCGGCTACTAGGACTCTTTGCTGTTGCAACTTTCGCATTCTTTTTCTACGCTCGAAGGCTCCCTTACTGAACCATCCTCTCTTTTTCTGAGGGAATGGCTCTTCAGACTGAGCTTTAAAGGCAAACATCCCTTCTTCCTGATCAGCGGAATACCCAGAGAGGGTAGGCTGGGAAGAACTACTTTCACTCCTAGGTGAATCGGACAACTGACGATACACGTCTGAAGGTCCTTGATTACTCATACTGTAAACTAACAAATAGTCAAATAACACATAACAATAAAATACAGATATTCACGCATTTTCAAAATTTATTTCCTAACAATTTAGATAATATATTGATGTTAGCAGAACACTCTTGTGGCTGAATCAGTGGCTAAGCTCTGATACCACCTTCTGTCGCAACCCTCGCCCCCTTATCTGTCCCGGGAACGGGCGGCCGCGAACATAATGATGTGGTGGTATCATTTATTAATTTGGTAGCGGAAATTACATCAGGACCGTAGTTAGGAAATGTTTATCAGAGTAAAACCACCATATTTTATATTAATAACCACATGGGTAAACCCAAGTTTCTTTATTACAATACGTTTATAGGGATAAACCCTATTTTATTGAATTTAAAACATCGTCTTTTAGATAACTTTTATAGCCACATTTTTCCAAGCCGTCAGTGCTTTCTAGCTGGCTTTTTCCTAATTGGCTTTCACATTGTGTTACCTGAAACGCGTTTTAAAAACATTTGTCAGTGGGAAATACTGGTGAGTGAATCCCAGTTTAATCAAGAAGAGTTTTATCAATTAACACAATATTGAGAACGATCACAATGTTTATTTCTACACAATTACTCATTTAGTACTGTCAATCTTGACTGGTGGGTCATATTACACATTGGCTAACTCGTTGTCCAATTGTAACGTGTTCCACATTTTGTATACAAAACCCCAACATACCGGCAGTAATTGAAGAACTACAAGGACTCAATCACTGCTTAATCACATTGTAAAACATTTAGGGTTTTGTAAAACAGAGTACAAAAAGATTTACAAAAAGCGGATAAACTCACATTGCTGTTTTAGACTTCTTCTAGGGTTTCCTGATGGTAATCTATAATTTACACAAATTTACATATGTTAGTATAATAACCCTTTAATTATATTAACGATACCCTCCCCGAGACGGTATTCCAACAACTACGTCGAGCAGAACCACGACAGCTGTTACGGAACCCTGGATCGATCGGGCAGCGTATCTAATACGTAACTGGGGTTATAATACTTACAACGGAGCAGAACTTCGTTAATTAGGGGATATAATACCCGTATATTATGCCTACTTCTCATAAATTCGCTTAGAAAGAAAAGAATTGAGCGACGGAAAACAAAATCCCGATGCCTTCTTATATAGGGCTGAAATCCAAGTCTCTCGCGGCCCGCGTAAGGTTAGGCTTAGGCCTACGCGGCCCGCGTACTAGGGGGTTCTAGGCGTAGGTGATCCGGGTCATGACTAGGTTCAACACGTTGCTTGACACGTGTCAACACCAGGGCTCGCCTGACCCTAGAGCTGTCGCGGCCCGCGTAAGCTCAAGAGATGGCTTACGCGCCCCGCGTAAACTACATTTTTCTTGTTTTTTAATTATTTTTAATGATATTTCATATTTTGGGCTCGGTTTTCACATACGGGGTGTATTTTAAGACATATAGGGGTATTTTAAAATATATTAGGGCGTTAGAAAAATTTCAGGAGGGTTGTTATAACGTGGTAAACGAAGATGGAATTCATGTGGATCCCACCAAGATCGAGGCGATTAAGAATTGGGAAACTCCGAAGACGCCAACCGAAATCCGACAGTTTTTGGGCTTAGAAGGGTTTTATCGCAGATTCATTGAGGATTTTTCAAAAAGCTCTCAACCGCTGACCTCCCTTACTCAAAAGGATAAGAAGTATGAATAGGGAGATAAACAAGAGGAAGCTTTTCAGCTGCTCAAGAATAAGCTTTGCGATGCACCTATATTATCCCTACCCGAAGGCACCGATGACTTCGTGGTATACTGTGACGCCCCGCGTCAGGGATTGGGCTGTGTGCTAATGCAGCACCAAAAGGTTATCGCTTATGCATCGCGCCAACTGAAGATTTATGAGAAGAACTACACCACGCATGATTTGGAATTAGGAGCAGTCGTGTTTGCTTTGAAGATTTGGCGGCATTACCTTTATGGTACCCGATGCACGATCTTTACAGATCACAAGAGCCTACAGCACATATTTGATCAGAAAGAGCTTAACATGAGACAGCGACGATGGGTAGAGTTGTTAAATGATTATGATGGCGAAATCAAATATCACCCAGGAAAGGGGAATGTGGTAGCAGACGCCTTAAGTCGGAAAGAGAGGATTAAGCCCATAAGGGTTAGGGCTTTGGAGATGATTATTCAGACAGACCTCTCGTTGCGTATTCGCGCTGCACAGAGAGAAGCTCTTAAGAAAGAAAATTTAAAGGCTGAATATCTCCGTAGGATGGAGATAAAGCTTGTACCCAATGAGGAAGGAACCTTGTGTTTTATGGGACGAATTTGGGTTCCTCTTTTTGGTGGTCCTAGGGATGTTATTTTTGATGAAGCTCATAAATCGAGGTACTCGATCCACCCAGGATCGGACAAGATGTACCAAGATTTGAAGGATTACTATTGGTGGCCAAGACTTAAGGGCGATGTGGCTACTTATGTTGGGAAGTGTTTGACTTTTGCCAAGGTGAAGGCTGAGTATCAGAAACCTTAAGGTCTCCTACAGCAACCTGAGATACCCATGTGGAAATGGGAGCAGATCTCAATGGATTTCATAACGAAGTTGCCCAAGACTCCCAGAGGTCATGATACGATTTGGGTAATCGTGGACCGTTTGACAAAGTCTGCGCACTTTTTTCCGATCAGAGAAAAGGATAACACAGGTAAGCTAGCTGAGCTGTACCTAAGGGAGATAGTCGCACGTCATGGAGTGCCTGTCTTGATTATATCTGATAGGATGGAAGATTTGTGTCAAGGATTTGGCTATCCTTTCAAGAAGCGTTTGGTTCACGGTTGAATCTGAGTACTGCCTTTCATCCACAGACGGACGGTCAAAACAAAAGAATGATTCAGACGTTAGAAGATATGCTACGTGCTTGCGTAATGGACTTGGGTGGCAGTTGGGACACTCACCTACCTTTGGTTGAGTTCTCCTAAACAACAACTACCATACAAGCATCCAAGCTGCACCGTTTGAGGCTCTCTACAGACGCAAGTGTTGATCACCGTTATGCTGGGCAGATGCAGGTGATAGACAGTTGGTTGGTCCCGAACTGGTCCAAGAGACAACAGATAAGATTATGCAGATCCGAGAGCGCATCAAGGCGGCTCGTGATTGACAAAAGAGTTATGCAGACCAAGGACGAAAACCTTTGGAATTCGAAGTGGGTGATATGGTTTTGTTGAAAGTCTCACCTTGGAAAGGTGTGGCATGCCTTGGGAAGCGTGGTAAGTTAAACCCACATATATCAGACCGTTCAGAATTCTGGAAAGGGTTGGTACTATAGCATACAAGTTGGAGCTACCAGCAGAACTTAATGGTGTTCATGATACATTCCATGTATCTAACCTGAAGAAATGTCCAACACAAGAAACAGTGGTTATCCCTGCTGATGAAGTTCACATTGACGACACACTCCACTTTACCGAAGAACCCATTGAGGTTACAGATTGGAAAGTTAACAAGACTCAGAGGAGTAGTGTTAAGCTTGTCAAGGTATGATGGAACGCGCGTCACGACCCAGAGTTCACTTGGGAACGTGAAGATCGTATGAAAGAAAAATACCCGCATTTGTTCCTCAACTCCCCTGCAGCTAGTAGTAAGGCTTAAAATTTCAGGACGAAATTTTCTTAACAGGGGGAGAATGTGACAACTGTTAAAATTTCAGGTATCCGTACAACCATTAAACCATGATTAGTGCTTAATGACTGTGCTGCATTACAATTAATGACTTGAATTGCTTTCTGATTACTGCTTTATACATACATGTGCATCACATATTGCAAATGACATATCATTTTTGCATGAGAGCTTTATTGACTCAAATGATGCACGAAACACAGTTAGCACAGTTATCAGACAAATCAGAAAAATGTTGACGGAGTTCAGTACATAGACAAACAAGGTGTTGAGACACATAATGGGCCAGAAACCAAGTATGACACTAGTATAGTGTGTAGGAAAGTAAGGATCACAAAACTTCCTTCCTATAGATAGTTTAAGTGCCGGAAAGTGCCTAAAACTCACATAAACTGCAGAATTCTACAGAAAATCAGCAAATTCAGCATTTTAACACTCTAGTATCATGCAGAAATATGGTTAAATGGTCCTGAATGCTTTCCTAAGTGTCGGGAATCAAAACTGTCACAAAAGGGTACATAAAGCACACTAAACTGCATAGTTTAGCACCTTAACGAACCGGTAACCAACCGAACAACCAGACACTACCCGAAACACCAAATTTTCACTAGAAGCACTGTTTTAACATTACCAAGCTAGTTATGGTCCCCGAACATCATAACACATCACATAACATCTAGTAACTAATACACCTAACCAAATACTTGATTTCTAACTATGAACTAACTAATTGATTTAAACCTAGACCTATACCCCCCCCCCCACCTAGTAAACGTCCAACAAGGGCCCCACCTTGTGATTTTCTTATGTTATAAAATTAGATTATGTTGGACCTTTTATAAACACATTAACCATGAGATAACACTAGTGTTTGAAGTGTTATAAGTAACCACATGATTAAGACCTTCATTATCATTTCACAAAACAACACCACACTTCTCCTTCCTCCTCTTCACCTCTCGGCCGACCACCCACCTCCACACACCACCATTTTTCCTTCAACTTCCATACATTCTACACATATACAAGGGTTCTAGAAGACACATAAGGAAGCTTGGAGCCTTTGGAAGCTAAAGGACCTTCACCATTTGCTTTTATCCACTTCATTTCTTCTCTTGATCATCCCTAGCCTTGAGCTAGTAGTAAGAACACTAAACTCTTCATTTTTCATCATATTTTGTTGGTTAAAAGAAGATACATGATGTTAATCTTGAAGAACACTAAGAAACAAGAACATGAAACATGAACATAAGCTTAATATCTTAAGAAATCATGTTGTTTAGTGTTGAATGTGCTACTTGATGATTGATTGTTTATGTTAATGATGTAGATCATCATATGATCTTGCTAGATGATGATTAAAAACATAATCTAGAAAGATGAGAGGATGAAAATGTTAGAGATC
>JARYGA010042259.1:0-61283 GCA_030545235.1 Helianthus tuberosus | reverse complement strand
TATATGGAAAATTGGAGAGAGTAAACACATTACATAGGCTTTGTAGAAGTGACGTGACCCCAACCTAACTCTTGTACATGTGTTTGTTAACTTATATAAGAAATACTAGATAAAAAAGGATGATATTAAATATACTATTGTAGACATGAACAACTAGATTTATTAGAGGAAAGAGAATTATATTATATTGCACTATGTATTGAATCATATTACATTACTAATTACCTTGTATCATATTACATTATATTACATTGTATATTGTACCACTATATAAATTATAAAAAAAAACTAATTACATATCCTTATCTGATAAAGGATTTCAACTAATGTCACGTGTCAGTATCAAATCTCTTCTTCCCATTTTAATTTTATAAGTAAACTAGGTAAGAACCTCTACGGGTTGATTAAATATATTTTTATATACTAAGTAATAAAAAAGTTGCTTTTTTTAAAAAACCCGTGTATTGTACGAGTTGAATAACAAGTTTATTACACGCCTTGAATAATTAAAATATAATTAGTTAACACACACAGTCGTCAAGTTATTGGGAAAATTAACTTTGATGTACTATTTAAAAATGACATTTTACTTTGTTTTTAATATATTTATTAAAAGGTTAGAAACGTGTACGTCACACGTGGCTAGATCAACAAAATATTAAATAGTTATTATTAATAAGAGAAAAATAAAAGAAATAATTAAGAAAAAAATATTAAATAAATAAGACATAAGAATAAGATAAAATAAAGATAAAGATAAAGATTATATATATTAGAAGATAAATTTAGAATCCACCACTTGTGACCTAGTGGTAGAGAGGCTTGGATTCTCCAATGGAGATGCAAATTCAATCGCCACTTATGTTACGTTGGTAGATTAGGCAATGATGGGTAAAGCCTAGCCTCCCTGCAGAGGTGCCATATCTATCCTATCTATCTTGAGCCCACCTGTGTTTTTGTCCCACCGTGTGTTACGCCAGAGAGTACTGTTTTTGTGGTGGCACAACGTCAGTCAAGTGACAACAAAGGGTATGGTTACCAAAGGAACCCTAAGCCAAACTCTTAAGCCAGCCTAGGCCCGATTAAGACAACATAGTCTGGTCGACGTGGGGCATTGGGGCTCTCCAATTTACGGAGCGTGGTAGCCTAATAGAAGAAAGTCGTTAAAAAAGAAGATAAATATAAGTATATAGATATAGATAAATGTTTTATGAATTTCTAGATTAATTAATTAAAAAAGTAATTATCTATAATTAAGTAGGAGAGAAACATCGAAAAACTAAAAAAATGATGTCTCCGGTAATGACACCTTGTTGGGATTGAACCCTACCAAAGGAACAGATAATTAAAGCCAAAACTGGATCAGAGCAGTGGATCCAGAATAAGCAGATGTTATGTATACAAGTCTCTCCCCTTGAAAGTGGTTTCAACATCTGCTGACCTCCTATCTACTGATCGTACAAACTGCTGACCCACAAACTGCTGATCTAGTAAAAGACTGATGGAAGACTAAAGCTCTGTTCTCCAATCTATTGCCTTGAGTCAAGCTCTGCTGATCATGACAAGTACTGCTGGGTTCACATCAGTGGAAGGATGCAGCAGTAGTTTAGATGTCTTTATGTAATGAAATGCAATAACAGTAGTTAGCATAAGCAGAGGTTGTATAGATCAGAGGTTTGAGTTTGTTAGGAGGTTAGGAGGTTAGATGTCACTTTCATGGTGACGTCAGCTTAGATATTTCAGTGGTTTGCTCATGTCTATAAATAGAACAGTACCATGCACTGTTCTATTTAGCTCTTTGCAACATCTTCTTCCTGCACGAACAAACACTGTGAGCTCAGGCTGAGGGGGAGTTTGTATTCATACATTGCATGGTAATCGTTATTGAAATAAATTCAATCTTTCGGTTCTTTGTGGAAAATGTTTGATTAAAGCAATTCTCTCGTTTGATTGTGTGCAAAGTTTGTTTCCATCTTAATTCCGCTACACAACTCATCCATCTTCATCTTAATTCAAACGTAAAATACAATCAAAACCAAACTTAGATCCTAACAATTGGTATCAGAGCTTGGACAATCAAATTTGATTTAACAATCATTTTGACGTAAATAGTTCAGCTCATAAAAGTTGATACTGATAGTTTGTTCGTTTGTGTTGAAAAACAGAGCAAGGTTTAATCACCATCAAAGTTGATTAATCAGTGCCTGTAAAACAACCAGGATGACGTCACAATCACAAGATGATAAGAATAACATTGGATCGCTTTTTAAACCACCCATGCTTAAACGTAATGAATACAACATCTGGGAGAGAAGGATGGGTCACATCCTTGCTCAACAGAACACTGGATGTTGGAGGTCTGTTGTTTTTGGTCCCCATGTTCCTATGGTGCCAAGTGCTGAGGATGCAAAGAAGTTCGTTCCTAAACCAACTGAAAACTATACTGAAACTGATTTTCAAAAGTTCGAACTCGATGCCAAAGTATTTAGCATCATAGCATCTGCGTTACCCAATGAGATCTATGCTGGACTGTTACACTGTAACAGTGCCAAAGAGCTGTGGGATGCACTGAAGGAACAGTTTGGGGGAACAGAAGAAGTCATTGAAAATAATAGGGAAATTCTGAATCAGCAGTATGAAACATTTTGTCACATCAAGGGTGAATCATTGACTCAGCAATTTGAGCGATTCAGTTGTCTCATTAGTGAACTAAGGCTTGTTAAAGTAATGTTTCCAAATTCAACTCAAAAGAGCAGGTTCCTTAGGTCACTACCAGAAAAATGGGATACCATAGCTTTTGTCACTAGAAACTCTACTGAGTTCAAGGATCTGACCCTGACCCAACTTCATGGTAGACTCCTGACCTACGTAAGGGAGTTGAACCAGAAAAAGAAGTTGCAAGAGTCTGGCAAAGTTGCTGATGATTATTCATTCGGTAGCACAACTCTTTTTGGTCAGGAAGAATCTGGTAGCAGTGGTAAGGATCAGGGTTATGATCACTTTATTGATATAACTGCTGGTGGAAATTTTAACAACCCTGATCCTCACTCTGCAAATTATGCTTTTACTGCAAATTGTGAAAACCAGATGTCAGATAACTTGTGTTTTGAACTCAATGATTTGCAACACTTTGATCCCACTGACTTAGAAGAAATGGACATTTTGCATCAATTGGCTTTGCTTAGTGTAAGAACAAGCAAATTCTACAAAAGAACAGGGAGAAAATTCCCAGGGTTACATGGGAATTTAAAAGTGGGGTTGGATAAGTAAAAAATCAAGTGTTATAAGTGCAATAGGCTAGGTCATTTTGCTAGGGAATGCAGGAGTCAAACTACTGGTCCTGTAATCACTCATCCCAGCTCAAACCCTAGACCACAACATCAAAGCACTGTGCACTACACCCAATATACCCCTGCTACCCATGTTAACGCTGCTCACCATGCTGCAACCCCTGTGCCTGTGCATTATGTTCAAACAACTGTTCTACAAATTCAGTATGTTCAAACCCCTGTCCCTCAGGCACAAGTGCAACCTGTTGCACCTCAAACAGCTACTCCAGCAGTGGTACAAGCAGATCAGCAAAGCTTTTTCACTCAAGGCTTTGTTGACTGGAGCAGCATGCCTGATGAGCTTGGTGATGAAAATTTTGCACTCTATGCTTTTAATGAACCTTCTAATGATGAATTTTGTTTGATGGCATTAGAGTCAATACCAGAGGGGGTAGAAACTGAAGGTGAACAGTTAAGTGCTGAAACAGTGGATGAGGTGACTGAAGCAGTGGTTACTGCAGTTGCTGGTGAACTGCTGCTGGGAGAAAATTCAGAAACCCTGATTGAACCACTGATAGGCCCCTGGTCCAAAGAAGACAAGGAAGAAGAGGAAGAAAAGAGAGCAGGTGAGAAAGAAGTAAGAGCTGATGATGAAAAAAATTATCAATGTGATTGTGCCATGATGGCAGCTGCCAAGGTATCACCTCAAGTTCTTGAAAAACTATGTTCAGACAAGTGCATTATTGCATTTACTAACATCAAAGAGGTAAATGAGAACCATAGGGATAAAATATTAACTGATGAAGTCAAATTTGAAAAGTCATTAAAAGAGCTGAGAAACAAATTGGCTGAAAAAGATAAAGAGATCAGCAGTCTCAAAGAAGAGCAAAGCATAACCAAAACTCAACTCCAAACTATGGTAGAAAAATACCAAGTTTGGAAAAAGGAATTAGAGTCCACCCAAATCACATGTGAGAGATGGGTGGAATCTTGCAAAGGGTATGAGGTTATGCTTGAGAAACAGATTAAGAGCAATATGAAATTTGGTGTTGGTTATAGAAAATATGATGATGAAAACACTGCTTTTGAAAAATCTGTTCAAACCACTAATGTAACAACTGAATTCATTCCCACAAACAAGAATGGCCAAGAAGTGAAAATCACTGACAAACTTGGTAACAAAATCACTTTGGAAAGATCTGTGGGATCCTCAACTTTTGAGGAAATTGAAAAATACCAATTTAAACCCACATGGTCTGATGAGTGTGACATTCTTGAAAACTTCAAGCCCATGGACTTTACAACCACTGATGGTGTCACAGCTCCAAAAGCAAAAGTTATCCCTCTCAAGGACATCCCAGCAGAGGTTAAAAACTCTGTTGCAAAGGAGTCTGAAAAGAGAAAGAAGAGAGAAAAGATCAAAAACATGTTTTGTGAATTTTGTGAAAAAAGGAATCATCTAACAAAAGATTGTTTCCATTTAAAAGCTTATGATTTAAACAAAACAAGTGTCATTGTTCCTGCTGAAAGCTGCACCATCTGTGGTAAAACAAACCACAAAACTCAAGCATGTGTGTATCTCAAAAACTTTGATGTTAAAAAGAATGAGTACACTACTAAAACATCCTTGAGTCCATCAACATCATCTGTCAAATTCACCAAGAACCAACCACTGTTTGTGCCAGTCCAAACAGTTGTTACAAAACAGCTGAATCAAACATCTGTCCAAAGATATGTTCAAGTGACTGATGCACCCCCTGCCAACTAATTCAGAAAAGGCAAGGGACAATCATCTTACCAAAGGATTCCACACGTTTATGAGACCTACAAAAGGCCCTCTAAACCTAGAGTGAACAGGAATCCTTTTGGGTATCAACAGGTGATTGGTCAAAACCCACAACAGTGGTTAGAGAGAAACAGTCCAAAAACTGTCCAAACCCCTGACCTAACCACTGACCATACATCTACATCCATCCCAGACACTGTTGAGACCCCATCCAAAGCCTTATTGGCTTTGGAAACCCTAATGAACTAATCCTTTTACTTCATGTGCAGGGAGCTTTTGCATGCTTAGATAGCCTTTGGTATGTAGATAGTGGAGGCTCCATGCACATGACAGGATGTAAAGCCCTACTTAAAGATTTCAAAATCCATGGAGGGGGTGATATATCCTTTAGGAATAATAGTAAAGGGAAAGTTCTGGGGTCTGGTACAGTACAGTCTGGAAATGTAAAATTTGAAAATGTCAATCTGATAGACAATATGAAATTCAACCTCCTGAGTGTTTCACAAATGAGTGATAAGGGGTATGGGTCATTCTTCACAAAGGAGTGTTGTAAGATTGTTGGACCAGAAATGGTTGAAAAGATTGAAGCAATAATCAAAACTGGAAAAACAAAACTTGTTGCTCAAAGAAGTGGCAATGTTTATGTTGTTGATATGTCAAAAGAGTGTCCCAGAACTGATGCCTGTCTGTTCTCAGCTGCCTCTAACAAAGAGACAGAACTTTGGCACAGAAGACTGGGGCACACAAATCTCAAGACAATCACTGAAATTTCAAAAAATGGCCTTGTAAGAGGCTTACCACAAAAATTGTTTTCATGTCCTGAGCATTGTGTTTCCTGTTTAAAAGGAAAACAACATAAAAGCTCTTTTAAGTCCATTGAAGAGTCCAAAACAACCCAGTGTTTGCAAATGCTGCATATGGATTTGTTTGGCCTAGTTTAAGTCACAAGTCTCAAAAAGAAGAGATATTGTTTGGTTATTATTGATGACTTCTCTAGGTTTACATGGACTTTCTTTTTATACTCAAAAGATGAGACTGCAGGCATATTGCAAGACTTTGTGACACAGGTTGAAAAGCAATTTGACCTTCCAGTAAAAGTCTTCAGGAGTGACAATGGCACAAAATTCAAAAATAAGGAGTTGGATGCCTTCTGTGTGAAAAAAGGGATTGTAAGGCAGTACAACATCCCTAGAACACCGGAGCAAAATGGGGTAGTTGAAAGAAAGAACAGAACTTTGATTGAGGCTGCCAGAACCATGCTTGCAGATTCAGGTTTGCCATTAACTTTTTGGGCAGAGGCAGTAAACACTGCCTGCTATATCCAAAACAGAGTTTTAATAAACCCTAGGCACAAAAAGACTGCTTATGAAATTCTATATAAAATCAAACCACTGATCTCATACTTCAAAGTATTTGGCTGCCCATGCTTTATTTTGAATTTAAAAGATTCCATCTCAAAATTTGCAGCCAAAGTAGATTGTGGTTATCACTTGGGATACTCAACCACTGCCAAGGCCTACAAAGTGTTTAATACACGGACCAAAGCAGTGGAGGAGTCCTTAAATGTAAAGTTCAATGAACTTTCATCAATGAAAATCCCAGCAAATCCTGCTGATTTGTTTGATCTTGATAAATTTACTTTTGAAAATATTGCTGTCAAGACTAACAGTGCAGGTCCATCAGAGGATTCAACACCAGACTATGGGTATGAGATCATCATTCCTCAACAAAAGTCTGTTTCAATGGGAAAAGCATCATTTGTACAAAACAGCTGTCAAAGCTCAACCACTGCTACATCAACAGTTGTTGACCAAAGTAGCCCCTTGACCACTGCTTCCACATCATCAAGCACTGTTGATAAAAGTCCTCAAATAGTGGATCAAAGTCAGCATGTGTCCACATCATTGCCTCATATTCCACCACCTTTTGAAGCCACTGCTGGATCATCAAAGTCACCAGTAGTGGTTAGCTCAGATGATACACATCTGCAGCCTTCACCAACAAATGTCATCATACCATACCAAGGAGATTTAATCTTCTTGAGATCTCATCCACCTGATCAAATCATTGGCAACATCAATGAAGGAGTGCTCACAAGAAGCCAAACCCAAAACATTTGTCTTTTTGCTGGCTTTCTATCACTCCATCAGCCAGTCAAGTACCAAGAGGCACTGAAAGACAACAGCTGGGTAGAAGCCATGCAAGAGGAGCTCCAACAGTTTAAAAGACAACAAGTATGGGAGCTTGTACCACTGCCAGAAGATGTTAGCCCCATCGGCACAAAGTGGGTCTTCAAAAACAAAACTGATGAAAGTGGCATTGTTGTCAAGAATAAAGCCAGGCTTGTGGCTCAAGGTTACAGACAGGAAGAGGGGATTGATTATGATGAAACATTCGCCCCTGTAGCAAGATTGGAAGCTATAAGACTGTTCCTGGCCTTTGCTGTCAACCACAACATGAAGGTGTTTCAAATGGATATCAAAAGTGCTTTCCTCTATGGTACAATTCAAGAAGAGGTGTATGTCTGTCAACCTCCAGGTTTTGAGGATCCATTTTATCCAGATCATGTCTACAGGCTGAACAAAGCCATGTATGGCCTGAAACAAGCACCTAGGGCCTGGTATGAAACTCTTTCCACCTTTCTACTCTCAAATGGTTTCAAAAGAGGTACCATTGATAAAACACTGTTTCTAAAATGGAGAGGAAAGCATTTAATGATTGTCCAAATTTATGTGGATGACATTATTTTTGGAAGCACATGTAATAAAATGTGTGAGGAGTTTAGGGAACTCATGACAGCTGAGTTTGAAATGAGTGCAATGGGTGAACTGCAATGCTTTCTTGGTCTCCAAGTTCAGCAAATGCAAAATGGAACTTTCATTCATCAAAGCAAATATGCTAAAGAACTTTTAAACAAATTTGATATGAATGATTGTAAACCATGCAGCACACCCATAGCAACAAATAAGCTTGTCATGTCTGATGAAAAGGATGAGCTGATTGACCAAACACTTTATAGAAGCATGATTGGGTCTTTATTGTACCTAACTGCATCTAGACCAGACATCATGTTTGCAACATGTGTCTGTGCAAGAAGTTAATCAGCTCCCAGAAAATCAAACCTCATTGCTGTAAAAAGGATCTTCAGATACATAAAAGGTGCTCCCGCACTGGGTATCTGGTATCCAGCTAATGGGAATATCAAGCTATCAGGCTTTTCAGACAGTGACTTTGCTGGATGTAACACCACAAGGAAGTCCACTTCAGGAGGGTGCCAGTTTCTAGGCGATTGCTTGGTCTCTTGGCAAAGCAAAAAGCAAGCAGCTGTTTCAACATCCACTGCTGAAGCTGAATACATTGCTGCTGCAAGCTGTACAGCCCAACTCCTGTGGCTTCAAAATCAGTTGCTGGATTTTGGTATCACTGCCTTAAAGACACCACTCATGTTGGATAGCCAGGCAGCAGAAAATATCATCAAAAATCCAGTTTCCCACAAAACACATCGACATCAGACATCACTTTATGAGGGATTGCTATGAAAAATGTTTGATTTCTCTGCATCATGTTCCAACTAAAGACCAGCTGGCAGATGTGCCCACAAAAGCATTAGATACATCTACCTTTGAAAGCTTGGTCTCTAGGATTGGCATACTAAACATGGACTAACAAGCAACATCTTGTTTTTCTATGAATGAAAGCATTAAAATGTTTTCAGAAAATCAAAAATCCATCCTTAAAAATAGCTAAAAATGATGTTTTCATTAAAATCCTTAAAAGTCTGCCATAACCACTGATTGTTCAAAAGTCTGCTCTACTTCTAAGTATGTCCACTGCTGAAAGTCAACCCATGTTCTCTCATTTTCCTGATAAGCACTGATGCTCAAAATCAGTGTTTTATCCACTAATGTGCTATCTACTGATAGTGAAAATCACCCACTGCTTCCATTTGTTACCGTTGTAACCACTGCCTTTCATCAGTAACTTTCATAAAAGTACTGTCCTTCATTTCACCAGGGGTTGGCATGTGGGCAGTACATAGTGGTCAGTCCTTTTGTAACCGCTGCCACGTCAGCATTCACTTTTTCTCTATAAAGCCCCCATTCAACATCCAAACAGGGTTTTACTGTCGAATTGAATTCTTAAAAATTCTCTTCTCAAAGCTGTTTTCATCTCGTCTCCTCAAAATTCTTCATAATCTTCTTCGATCATCATCTCCAAAATGACAAAATCGAAGCCATCTGCAAACCCCACTTACAAATCATCCTCAAAAGAAGCCTCTCAAAAGGCCAAATCCACTGAAATTCCACACAAACCTTCTCACAACCTTCTGGGTCTTCTCACAAAACCCGGCACTACCGAAGCCTTTGATTCCATCCTTGATATCATGTCTGCGTCAAAGTACAAAACTTTGCTTACAGCAGATGCTCCAATTTACTTGGCGACCCAAAGAGAGTTCTGGAAAAATGTAACCCTTGACAAACAAGGTAAAACTGTCATAGCCATTAACTCTTCTCTAAAGGGTAAAGCTGTCAAAATCACCCCACAATCCATCTTGGAAGTCTTTGAACTCAACGATCAGCAAGGTAAAACTTATTTTTCTAAAAATGAGTTAAAAACTGATTTCCTTGAAAGGGGTTATGCAGAGCAAATAAAAAGGGATACCTTACAAAAAGGTAATTTTCCACCTGCAACAAGATTTTTGTTTCATACTCTGCTTATGTGTGTTTCAAACAAAACCACCTCTTTTAATGAAATACCATTAAAAATTCAAAATCTGGGATATGCTATTCTTCAAGAAGAAAATTTTAATTATTCCCAGGAAATTTTTAATGATCTGGTTAAAAATGTTGAAACAAAGTCATTCTTACTATTTCCAATATTTTTAAGTTATTATTTTGAAAAGAAACTTGGTAAGAATGATGCTTCTGCAATAAAACAAGGTGACTCTCTTCAAATGCATAGCTTAACTGCTAAAACTTTTACAAGAATGTCAACTCCTTGCAAAACACAAGCAGAGGTGCCTGAGCAGAATTTAGCAGCTACCACTGCTCCTCAGGTATCTGCTGCTGAGCCCACTGCTCAAGGTGATCAAAGTAGCAAAACAACTGCTTTGAAACCACACCTAAAATCACCAAAAAGCCAAACAAAAAGAAAACTCAAAAACCCCCCAAACCTATCAAAAAGGCAACTCTGGAGGATGAGATACCAGAGCAACTGCCAGTAACAGCACAAAAGTCACAAGAAACCACTGCTGCTTCTTCCTCACAGCAGTTGGTACAAATATCTCAACCCATAACCGAAACCCCTCATGTTTCTTCTCAAAAAGAACAGGTTGTACATATAGGGACACCACAATATGATGCTCTGGAATCACTTGCTTCCATCATCCTCAGCCCAATGCCCGGGGCACATTCTCTTTCTACACCAAACATCACATCCACAATTCCCCCACCAACTAAACTTTTGTTGGATGCAATTGATTTGAACCAGGCACAAACCAGTCCTTCTCAATCACCTATTAAAGAGAACATGCCTCAACAAATGACTGGGTCTGATGTATCAATCTTTGCTAACCCACCAACACAACCTGAGGAGGTTACACCCCTTGAGTTACAAGTAACTCTTGGTGGTAATCCAAGTGAAGCAGCCACTACAAGTGCTGAACCCACTGGTTTGCATTTGGACAGTGGTTACATCAATAAGACTTCCTTGGAGGCAATTCCTTCCATAGCACCTCTGACATCCACCAGTGGATTTGTTTTGACCACTGGCAACATCAAAAGGCTATCAAGTGTTGAAGGAAGAAGACCCCAGTACCAAGAAAAAGGGGCATCAGTGGTTAATGTTTGGAGTACACTCCCTACCTCAACCACTGATAAAACCACTGCTAGTGGGAAATCAGATGATCCCATTAAATTGGGTGATGGTTTAAAATATCTGGATTTGACGGAACGAGTTGACAAACTAGATACAACTGTTGCAGATATCAAAGACATGCTACAACAGTTGTTGAAAGTACAAAAGATGCAATCCACTCTTGTTCCACCTCAAGCACCTGCTCCACCACAAGCACCTGCTGTAAATGAGCTCTAGAATCTATTTCAACCTTTTCTCTAAAAACAAAAACAAATGGCTGATCAGCAACATGCAATACATGTACAAGAGCTGAGAAACACAATGGAGTCTAGGTTCAAGAACACACAAGCAGACATCAAGGCACTCAAGGCCCATATATTAAAAACCACTGGCACTGCTCCTCCAACTGTTCTCTTTATTGATCAACTGCCTCCAGATAATGCCAAAAAGGGGGAGAAAATTCAGGAGTGGAAAAAGAAGGGAATAGATGATGGTCTTTACATTGAACCAAAAAATGATGCTATGACCCGAAATATTCCTTTGCCAGATGGTAGCAAAAAGGTTGATGTTACCCAAAATGCACTGGATGAAGCTATAGCAAGTGTAAAAAGGGACAGAGCGGCAAAGGATATGTCAAGGTGGAATAAGGAGAAAAGAGCTTCCATGGAGCTGAATGCGCAGGGTTATTCTGGGCTAAAGGATGTTCAAAATCCTGAGCTAAAAAGAAATCCCACTAGAAAAGTGAGGGAACCCAAGTCCACACCATCCAGACTCACAAAGCATACTCCAAAACCACCATCCAAAAGCCCCCAACATCAAACCTCCACCCAAACAGTTGTTGTAACTCCTGCTGTATCAACATCTGCTGGTACTTCAGTTGTTTCAACATCTGCCATCACTTCAACACACACCACAATCACTGCCTTACCACCACTACCATCACCACCAAAAACAATCTCACCACCATCTCCTCCTGCCAAAAAGCAGAAGACAACAGCTGTTAGTCAATCACAAACCACTGCCATCAAAAACACCACCACTGTTCCACCAAAAACATCATCTGCCTCCCCTACAATAAAAAGAAGGATTTTCATACCAGATGATGATTCTCCATCACCACCACCAACATCTTCAAAATATCTATCACTTGTTACAATACCAAAGCTTGTTCCTCTCTCATCAGCTCCAATACAAAAATCAATCCCTGTCATTACTCCTGCAGGTGTCCAATTTCCTCTAGAACTTGAAGCAGTTAGAGAAGAGATCAAATCCTTCTACTATGAGGATGACCCTGCTAAAAGGAAGTTGTCATCAGTTGAAGGATATCCAAGGCCTAGCAACATTGAAGAATATTTGAAAGTTAAGGCTAAACAGGCAGAGGATATCTCCAAAGGAAACTCTCAAGGAAAAACTGACAAAGAAATTTCAAGGCATTACCAGTTTCTACTTACTCAAGTCAGATCCTTAGAGCAATTTGCAAAAAATGTTTGTCAACATATCTCAGAAAGAGCAGATGAAACTCTGAGAAAAGACTACATTGAAAGCATCATGGCAACCAAGAAGTACAAGGGAGAAAGGTATATGTACAAGGAGTGGACCATTCCTGAGCTTGAAAAAGAAGCAGCCAGGATTCAAGAAATGATAAATAAGAAGGTCAAACACACTCCTCCAGAGTGGTCAAAATACAAAAAGAATATGCCTGACAAAACACTAGAGCTGAAGAGAATGAAAGAGGAATTGGTTGCTGCTGATTATGGGTCTAAAAATCAAGTGATGAGATGGAAAGAAGATAAAGTCAGGGCTACCTACAAAAGTTTGGAGAAATTAAGAAAGACATATCCTACTGCTCCACAAAAGCCTGACTATCCTGAAGCAGAGGTTTCAAAAAGACCCTCAAAGCTGCAAATCAGGAGAGCCACTACTCCAGCTGGTGCAGCCATCTTTAAAAGAAGGCCACAAAAACAGTTGGATACTGAAACAGTGGGAGAATTAATGGCAGGAGATGAGCTTGTAAAAGAAGGCATTAAGCAGATGATAGCTGATACTCTTGGCCTGAATCAACCTGCAAGCACTGCTCAAATAGTCATGAATAGGCCCGCATCTCCTAACACCTCATCCAATAAAAATCTCCCAAGAAACCCACCAGGCTCAAAAGTACTAAAGGGGGCAACTGACAAACAGACCCATGTACTAACTATGATCAGGTCTAGTGGAGAAGTGAAGAAAATAACAAGGGAACAAGCACTTGGCCTAAGTCTTGAAGATATGTAGGATCTCCTTGATCTTCCACTTAGTAGGGATGAAGATGACACAGATGCCCTAGACTTTGAGTTACAACTTAAAGGTCAGATAAGGGAACTGTTGATGAGGCAATAAAGTTCCACAATAATGAAGGGTTTTGGCATTATCTGTTCCAGGGGGAGATTGTTGGGATTGAACCCTACCAAAGGAACAGATAATTAAAGCCAAAACTGGATCAGAGCAGTGGAACCAGAATAAGCAGATGTTATGTATACAAGTCTCTCCCCTTGAAAGTGGTTTCAACATCTGCTGACCTCCTATCTACTGATCGTACAAACTGCTGACCCACAAACTGCTGATCTAGTAAAAGACTGATGGAAGACTAAAGCTCCGCTGTTCAATCTACTGCCTTGAGTCAAGCTCTGCTGATCATGACAAGTACTGCTGGGTTCACATCAATGGAAGGATGCAGCAGTAGTTTAGATGTCTTTATGTAATGAAATGTAATCACAGTAGTTAGCATAAGCAGAGGTTGTATAGATCAGAGGTTAGAGTTTGTTAGGAGGTTAGATGTCACACCCTGGCTTTGCGGAAGCGTGGTTAGTTTTGGTGTGACTTCTTAATACCATAGCTTAATCATAACAAAGCTATATGAATTTAAAAACCATGCAAGTCATCATTAAGTTTAGAAATCAACATACATTACCATTGTTTAACGCGGACATACTCTAGTATCCATAACCTTGTTCAATAACATTACAACTTAAAATAAAACATAAACGTGATTTAGGGATTATGCCTTGTCCAGGAAAGAGGCACAACCCTAAACCTAGATGACTTCATGAAAGGTTGCAGCGGAAAACGTTCATACCGTGCCAGAATCCGTTAATTTCCTGAAATACATGTGAGTTGAAAAATCAACAATAATGTTGAGCGAGTTCATGTGCAAGTGAGTAAGTAAAACACTTGTAAGTATAAAAGTTTCCTGGTATGTAGCAGTGTAAGAGGACTTGTGATCACCAATGGTTTGCAAGGCCATTAGCATATCGTGAAATGCAAGTAAGTAAGATACAACCCTAGCTGATTTTGCGTTGGGTACCAAGTCACTCCGGATCCGTTCTGTTAGTCCTTCGAGAGGCCTGTTCTGTTGGACCGGGAGCTGGGCTCGCTACACCCAAATAGATCTACCGCTCGAGTCCCTCGGGGTTCTAACTACCCATTCACATGATCTAAACCTCCTTACGTTATTTATACCGTGTATAAAGTACTTGTAAACAAAGTAACATGTATTTCACCCCCGCAGTTAAGAAAACTGAAAACAGTTAGAGAAAAGGGGGACATGAACTCACAGTGGATGCGTAAACTCTATCAAGCGTCTCCTGATACTGTAAGCTGTGCAATGACCTACAAGTGCTAATTCTATCAGACGGACGGCCGTGCTTTAGCTTTACAGTTTATGTTTGCGGGAAATAGTTAGACAACTATTTCGTGTTACATTTTGTATATGCTCGATAGTTATTCTTCCTTCCCAAGGATGGGGGATACAATACATGTGCGTAAGTTACGTTTTATCAATCTTGTGGTAATGTAATTACCGGTGTAACTTATATGTTTATGGAAGCGTTCGCAAAGTTTTGGAATCATTAACGCTTGTAAATATTATTTTCACTCTAAAATAATATTTATGTACTTCACAAAATAATCATAAACAGTGTTGTGACAAATATATTTATCACGTTAATCTTTGTGAAAATCCCGCCTCCGAATGTTTAGTAAAATATAGTACTGGCGAAATTTATGTTTCAAAAGTATGCCCAAAAATAGTTCTAACACTTGTTGTGTAAAAAGTCTAAGTGTTAGGTTTTTAGAAAATTTCGCCAGAGTTTCCTCTGTAACTGGAGGTGGCCACGCTTTTAAGCGTATCATTTTCTTTTAACAAATCAACTCAATCAACTTCTTTATTCAATCAAACAATTTCCGACACATCAAACTAGTCAACAAGTATGTAAATTTGCATAATCGCATGAACTTGCAGTCTTTCCGCATTAATAATGTAAATCATCCTTATATATGTAGACTTCTATATAAAGTAACTTTAATCTTGTAAAAACCTCGTGTTTAGAGAAAACCGTCTTTACAACTTCTAGTAACAAGTGACAAATACATTACTTTGTCGGATTTCTTTATTTTACAAGTGTCTATACACTTGTGGTTTATAAAATCATATTTATTAGTGCAAGATCAATCTTTAGAAAAACATGATTTCTTTAAAGTGTGGTCTTTCAAAAATACCACTTGCGGATACGTAGATCCGCTAGTTTTAAACACCATTTTACCGGTTAAAATACTTTTACACAAGTAAAATATTTCTCTACAAGTTCATGTCTCTAAAATGTGGTAGTGTTTCACTTTTAACCCTTGTATCTTTCAAAAACAAGCTTATGTGAAGATACGTGATTTTACAAAGTCGGGTTAAACGAAGTTTCGAGCTACCACATTATAGATCGGGTCACAATAAGCACAAATTTCAAGTCCTACGACTTTTACACAAGTTATACGCTATTAACCACCATTTTTATGATTTTACTAGACTTTAAAGTTCCATCTTTCAATATAACGAGATTCAACCGACAAATATCCTTTTAACCACTTTAGATGAGTGTAAAAAAACGAGTTTTAAAGGTTATACCTCTAGCTCAAGGCTAGGGAAGATCTTTGACGAAAATCGCGTGGATAAAAGCCAACGAGAGTGGTCCTTCGCGTTCCGCTTGCACCAAAGCTCCTTATACGTGTCTTGTGATGTTTGAATGGTCTTGGAATGATGGAACAAGAACCGAAAATGGTGATGGTGGTGTGGATGGGGTTCGGCCGAGAGCCACAAGAGAGAAAGAGAGAGTGATTTTGTGTTGTGATAAGTGGTGTGATCTCTAGAGTTAGTGTGTGTATTTATAGGAAGTTTAAGGTGCTATTGTCCAAAGGTTAATGTGTCACACAAGTACTAGACAACATGGGATTTGGCAAGATTATGGCAAGATCTTAAGTACATGTTGGTGCTCCCAAGGTAACCGATCGGTTGGGGGGGGGGGGTCCTCTTGTTCGATTTTAAGTAGAAGGTTAGGGGTTTAGTTATGTTAAATAAGTTAGTTTAGGTTTAAACTCCGTTAGTTACGTGTAACATGTTATGGCGGGTGTTAGGGTAATCAGGGACCCTAACTGGCTCAGAAAAACAATAAAGAGTAATAATAAAAATAGTATTGTTTTCATGTTCCGGGTAAAGTCCGGGTGTTCGGTTGGATAGTAATCCGTTAAAGTGTTACAAAAGACTTTAAAGTGTCGTTATTACATTTTTAGTGACACATTTTGTTTCCCCGACACTTTAGAAAGTGTCTAGTGATTTTTTTCTTATTTTTTTTTTTGGCACTTTACTAGTCAGCTAGAAGCTGGTTAAATTATTTAAAGTGCTGTGTTTGGTACTTAAAGTACGTTTTAGGCACATCCGAATCAGTGTATCCTATCCCTAGAGACGCGGTAACACAACCCTTATGTCCTACACTCACTACCAGTGTAGCCAAAATATATGAGGCTCTTAACAGGCCTTGAGGCAGTATTTGCCTGATGCTGGTTATATCAGCATGTCCACTGTGTATCCGTTTAGTGCTACTGTGCTTTTTGTGCATCATGTTTGTCACTAGGGTTCAGCACGTAAATAATGTAGTGACAGCAAATAAAGTATGATGCAAGTAAGTGCATGTATCAGTATGCAGGTAGCAGTTTATCAGCTAGTTTCAATCAAGCACAGTAATCAAGTAATAATTAATCATTAATTAAGTTGTACGGATACCTGGTTTTGTGCGGGTTGTCACATTCTCCCCCCGTTAAATAAATTTCGTCCCGAAATTTAAGTTCTGCTTGTAGATGCAGTGTTCTTGGGAAATAGGTGGGGGTATTTCTCTTTCATTCGGTCCTCACGTTCCCATGTGAATTCAGGACCATGTCTGGCATTCCAACGTACCTTGACGAGTTTGACACTGCTCCGGCGGGTCTTGTTAACTTTCCAATCCGTGACCTCGACAGGTTCTTCAACGAAGTGGAGCGTGTCGTCAATATGAATCTCGTCGATAGGAATGGCAACGTCGACTCGAGTTGGACTTTTCTTTAAATTGGATACATGAAATGTATCGTGAACACCATTTAGTTCAGCGGGTAGGTCCAACTTGTATGCTACCGTCCCGATTCTTTCTAGAATTCTAAAGGGACCAATGTAGCGTGGATTCAACTTTCCTCGCTTTCCAAAGCGCGCTACCCCTTTCCAGGGTGAAACCTTCAATAATACCATCTCTCCGACTTGGAAGTCCACATGCTTCCGGTTTGGATCCGCGTAGGCCTTTTGCCTGTGGCGAGCGGCTTCGATGCGTTTGAGTATTTGCGCGATCTTATCTGTCGTCTCTTGGACGATCTCGGGACCAGCAAGCTGCCTATCGCCTGCGTCAGACCAACATAGTGGTGATCGGCACTTGCGTCCGTATAGGGCTTCAAAAGGCGCAACACCAATACTGGTGTGGTAGCTGTTGTTGTACGAAAATTCGACCAAGGGTAAGTGTTTATCCCAGCTACCTCCTAAATCCATGACACATGCCCTCAGCATGTCTTCCAACGTTTGTATTGTTCGCTCGCTCTGGCCATCGGTTTGCGGATGGAATGCAGTGCTCAGATTCAATTGTGAGCCAAAAGATTCTTGGAAAGATTGCCATATTCTTGACACAAATCTTCCGTCTCTATCAGAGATGATCGAGAGTGGTACTCCATGTCGTGCTACGATCTCTCTCATGTAAATTTCCGCAAGTTTACTAGTACTGTCTTTCTCCCTGATTGGCAGAAAATGTGCGGACTTTGTTAGGCGGTCTACAATCACCCAAATCATATCATGGCCTCTTGGCGTTCTTGGCAGTTTTGTAACAAAATCCATTGAGATTTGTTCCCACTTCCATTTGGGAATCTCAGGTTGTTGCAGAAGTCCCGAAGGCTTCTGGTATTCTGCCTTGACCTTAGCGCACGTTAAACATTTGCTCACATAGACGGCAACGTCGCCTTTCATCCTAGGCCACCAATAGTAATCTTTAAGATCCTGGTACATCTTATCCGATCCCGGGTGGATAGAGTACCGTGACTTGTGCGCTTCGTCGAAAATAACTTCCCTTAATCCACCAAACAGAGGAACCCAAATCCTTTTCTCAAAATGTAGCGTCCCTTCCTCGTTTGGTACCAAAAGCTTCTCCATTCCCCGGAGATATTCTTCCTCAAGGTTTCCCTTCTTGAGAGCTTCCTTTTGTGCAGCACGAATGCGCGAGGGAAGGTCGGTTCGTACAATCATTTCCAAAGCTCTAACCCTTATGGGTTTGATTCTTTCTTTACGACTTAGGGCATCGGCTACTACGTTCGCCTTTCCCGGGTGATACTTGATCTCGCAGTCGTAATCGTTCAGCAATTCAACCCATCGTCTCTGTCTCATATTCAGCTCTTTCTGGTTAAATATATGTTGCAGGCTCTTGTGATCTGTGAAAATTGTGCATTTCGTACCATACAGGTAGTGTCTCCAGATCTTTAAAGCGAAAACCACTGCGCCAAGCTCTAAATCGTGGGTGGTATAATTCTTCTCGTGCACTTTCAGTTGGCGTGATGCGTAAGCAATGACCTTTTGGCGTTGCATCAACACACAACCCAATCCCTGACGCGATGCGTCGCAGTATACCACAAAATCGTCGGTACCTTCCGGTAGAGCTAAGATTGGCGCGTTGCAGAGCTTATCTTTCAATATCCGAAACGCTTCGTCCTGTTTGATTCCCCAATCAAACGTTTTATCCTTCTGGGTCAGGAGCGTCAACGGTTGAGCGATTTTTGAAAAATCCTCGATGAACCTTCGATAGTAGCCAGCCAAACCCAAGAATTGTCGAATCTCGGTTGGCGTTGTAGGCGTTTCCCAATTCCTGATTGCCTCGATCTTTGTGGGATCAACATGAATTCCATCTCCATTAACCACATGTCCAAGAAACTGGACTTCGCGTAGCCAAAACTCGCACTTGGAGAATTTGGCGTACAGCTGTTCCTTCTTTAGCAGCTCTAGTATGGTTCTAAGATGTTGTTCGTGTTCAGCCTTCGTCTTAGAGTAAATCAGGATGTCGTCGATGAATACAATCACGAACTTGTCTAAGTATGGCTTGCAAACTCTATTCATCAAGTCCATAAACACTGCAGGCGCATTGGTTAAACCAAATGGCATCACGAGGAACTCGTAGTGTCCATAACGAGTTCGGAAGGCTGTTTTCGGAATACTTTCCTCCTGTATCCTTAATTGATGGTATCCAGATCGAAGATCGATCTTAGAGTAACAGCTTGAACCTTGAAGTTGATCGAACAGATCGTCGATCCTTGGCAGTGGATACCTGTTCTTTATCGTCAGCTTGTTCAATTCTCTGTAATCAATACACATACGGAAACTTCCGTCCTTCTTCTTGACAAACAAGACCGGAGCTCCCCAAGGCGAGAAGCTTGGTCGGATAAAACCTTTATCTAACAGCTCCTGGAGCTGTGTTGACAATTCCTGCATCTCTGATGGAGCAAGTCTGTATGGTGCCTTAGCCACAGGCGCGGCGCCTGGAACTAAGTCAATGTGAAACTCCACTTGCCTCTGAGGTGGCAGTCCAGGTAAGTCTTCTGGGAAGACTTCTGGGTACTCCCTTACGACAGGGATGTCTTCGATTGTTGGCTCGGCAGCCTTCTTGTCTACGATGTGTGCCAGAAAAGCAACACATCCTTTCCGTAAACACTTCCTTGCCTTCAAGCAGCTGATGAATCTTAGCGGTGTGTCACGCTTCTCTCCGTGAACCACAATTGTCTCACCATCGTCAGTTGGGATACGAACAACTTTCTTGTGACATACTATCTCCGCCTTGTTTCCGGATAACCAATCCATTCCTACTACTACGTCGAAGCTTCCCAATGGGACCGGTAGTAGATCCAGAGTAAACTCGCGTTCTCCCAATTCTATCACACAACCTCTGATTACTTCGTCGGCTCCAACTAACTTTCCATTAGCTAATTCGATCGAGTAGGGTATGTCTAACTTATTAGCAGCTAACCCAAGCATATTCTTAAATTCTAGCGACACGAAGCTATAATCGGCACCAGTATCAAATAAAACGGATGCATAGCGTTGATTGATAGGGAACGTACCGGTAACAACATTTGGATCTTGACGTGCTTCTCTAGCTTCAAGTTGAAACACTCTACCACGGGCTTGATTCAGTGTTGGGCAATTCTTCTTAAAATGCCCGATTTCCCCGCAATTGTAGCATCCGAGCCTTTGCCCATTACCATCCCCATTTCCAGCTGGGGTGTTGTTCTGGTTGGCATTGCCAGCCTGGTTTGCATTGTTGCTTCGGTTTCTGTTTACTCCAAAATTTCCTTGCTGGCGATTCCCATTTCCACCCCGGTTATCATTTCTATTTCCATATCCTCCCTGGCCTCCACGGCCAGTACCAACCCAACAGGTGTCCTTAGAGTGACCACGTTTCCCACATGCTTCACATACTTTTAGCCCACAATGACCAGAATGATGTCGCTGGCAGGCACTACACCTGGGATGGGTGCCCATATATCCTCTTCCTCTCCTTCCACCGCCAGCTGCACCCTGAGCTGGCGTGCTTGGTGCTCCTCTCTTACCATCACCGCTAACACTTAGCTTGAAGTTTGAAAACTTTCTTTTGTTACTTCCGGACGACTCAACATGCGTCTCTTTCTCCTTTGCCTTTACATCACCAAACTTGTTTAAACGAATCCCCTCCTCGGTGAGAGCCACGCTCAAATCGATGGCTTCAGTGATAGTCGCTGGTTTGGAGGAGGTTACCATGCTTATTATTTGGGGAGCCAAACCCCAAATGAAGCGCTCGATTCGTTTGTATTCAGGCGTAACCATGTAAGGAACCACTTGAGATAGGTCATGAAACCTCTGAACGTACTCTGCTACTTTCGGACCATCCATCTTTAAGTGCCAAAATTCAGTCTCCAACCTCTGAATTTCTGCGCGTGAACAGTACTTTCGGCGCATCAGTTCTTTCAATTCGGCCCAAGTCAGGGCGTAGGCGGCAGCTTCGCCTAGAGTTTGGACTTGTAGGTTCCACCATGACAGGGCTCCGTCTAGAAACAGCCCTGAAATGTACGTGACTTGTTGATCCTCAGCACACTTGCTCATGCGTATGACAGAGTCGGTCTTCTCAGCCCAGCGGGTAAAGGCAACTGCACCTCCCATGCCATCGAAGTTAACTGGTTTGCAGTCTAAGAACTGCTTGTAGGTGCATCCTGCACGTATGTTAAAACATGTGTTTGGCATTAGCATCACCGCTAAAATCTCCAACTAGTTCATGGTAGGTTCGTATGGCGTAGTATTACCGTGAGGTGGATTGTTATTGCCTTGATTAACACTTCCGCTCCCTCCTGGCTGAGAGGCTGCGTACTGCGCTATGGCAGCAGCAATGACTTGTTGTAGCTCTTCTTGAGTGGTAGGCATAGGCTGCTGTTGTCGTCTTGGCGGCATCTTTCTAAAAGATGGTTTAAGTTGATTAGGCCATAGAAGGCTCCGATGTATAATACGTAAATCAGTTCGTAATATAGCGTACGTATATAACGGTAGTAATAGTATAATCACACAGCATCTCATGTTATCACATATCACAAATATCAATCACACAACATCCCATACCATAACAATGCAAATAAGTAATCAAGCGAATCCAAAATATGGTGAGAAAACTGCGATTGCCATAATAATGAGACCACATCGTAAGTGTATACATACAATCATGAATCACTGGGGCTACATCACCCCTGTCAAAAGCTACATCAGTATCAGTACAACATCAAGTACATTACAAAAGTCAAATCATAACGTAGTCTCCTCAAAAATGCTGTGCAAGTAAAAGCAATCGCCGCCTTCTCACTCGCCTACCCATGTGGCATCGATGAGCTCAAGCAGATGGTGGTGGTGGAGGAGGAAAACGGGTATAAAACAAACGGCGCATCTCTAACCAATCTGCCTCCATCGCCTGCTGCGTGCGAATAACGGAGGCAATCTGCTGCTCCAAAGTAGCAAGACGAGCAGCATAGTCAGGGGGTAATGATCGAAACGGCTGTAACGGAGAGGGTACCCGGCCATGGCACTGACATGGCTGCAGGCGGGCTCTCTCCAACTCCTGTAGTCGCTGCTCATGCGACTCATGCTGGTGTACAAATGACATCAATACATCCTCGATAGTGTGTCCCACGTGGAACCTGTGGTATGGATCAGTGGGTGGCATAGGGGAAAATGGTGACCACAGCAGTGGCTCACGTGTGGGGTCAAAGGGTGCCATCCCAAAAGGAGCAGTAATAGGTGGAACAAAAGGCATCTGTGGTAAGAAAGGCATGGGCATCGGTACATGCCCTGATGGGTGGGCTGAAGAGCCCTCTCCAGGCCCTGCTGGAGGTATAAACATGGGAACCTGAAACGAAAAGTCAGTGTGTCTAGCGTCTGGAATCTGTGGGGGTAACGGTGGGACGTCCTCATCAGCCGGGATCCACCCGTGCTGTGCGGCCTCGTCCGGTGGATCCATCTGTGCCGCGAACGGTGCATGTCCGGGCTCTATGGGAACGGGATCAAATAAAGGGGCTACAACAGGGTCGACAGGTGCCAAGTGCTCAAATGGTGGGTCAACAGGTACAGCAACAAGGGGTAGAGGATCAATGGGATCAACAGCAATGGGCTCAAGGGGTATATCGGCATGCATAGGGTCATGCTCCGGTAACACATCAAGAGCAGCTGCCTGCTCAGGGGCAAGGGCAGGCTCCAAGTCATCGAATGCCATATCAAAGTCAAAATCAGGATCAATCGGGTCGAAAGGATCAATAGGATCAGCAGGATCCTCCATCATCTCGTCCATAGGGACAAACTCCAGATCACGATCAGGGTCGAACCCTGGGGGAAACATAGGGTCGGAATCCGCCACGTCCTCGTGGTCAAAAGTGGGACTGGGGATGGGGGCGACAGAAGATGCATGATCAGAATCTGACTCGTGAGAGTAGTGCTGCGCACTAAGGGTATGTGTCGGTGCAGAAGCCACAGACTCAGAGGAGTCCTGGGCTGGGGAAAGTGCAGGTGCCTCCGCAGCCGGAGCATCTGCAATCAGTAGAGGGGCAACAGCGGGTAGGGCCTCGCCCTGAACGTCCTCCATAGGCTCCTCCTCGAACAAGTCGACGTCGTCCTCGTCGCCGTCGAATGGTAACTCCTGAACAGGGTAAGCAGCGAGGGGTATGGGGGCAGGGATCACCGCTAGTGGCAAATCCCCGGCCGGTATATCAACAGGGAGCTCATCGTCGCCATCAGGTAGGGCGAATGGCTGGAAGTCGTCATCGTCGGTACTGGTAAAGTCTGACGTGTACACCTCGTGCTCCGAGGACTCTAAATCATCTGACACAACACGCCTGGGGTTGGTGATGTCTGAACCACCTGAATCAACCGGATCCATGTATCTGTAACATAAACACAAGTATGCACAAACAGTCAATCTCATAATCAGATAATCACATAAGTCACCAAGTAGGGCATCACATAATTTCTCCTAGTCTTACTAGTCAAACCATCTAGTCTACAAGACTGTTCTATCCTTCACTTAAACCAAACCTCGATCCTCCAGATCGAACCTTATAACAAATCAACGTGCTCAACTACCTTATTCACCTCGATCCTCCAGATCGATCCTATAACAAACCCACGTGCTCAACTACCTTAACCATCTCGATCCTCCAGATCGATCCTCAGCCCTCCAAGCTGAACTTATAATTAATAAAATGTGCTCAACATTTGTTTGTAAAAAGTGTGGATCTGGACTTAAGTGGTATGCAGAAAAATATTTTCGTGAGAGCCCTAATGATCATAGTCTAGACTCGAGACAGAATCCTAGTTCGCTATGATCAGAGCTCTGATACCAAGCTGTCACACCCTGGCTTTGCGGAAGCGTGGTTAGTTTTGGTGTGACTTCTTAATACCATAGCTTAATCATAACAAAGCTATATGAATTTAAAAACCATGCAAGTCATCATTAAGTTTAGAAATCAACATACATTACCATTGTTTAACGCGGACATACTCTAGTATCCATAACCTTGTTCAATAACATTACAACTTAAAATAAAACATAAACGTGATTTAGGGATTATGCCTTGTCCAGGAAAGAGGCACAACCCTAAACCTAGATGACTTCATGAAAGGTTGCAGCGGAAAACGTTCATACCGTGCCAGAATCCGTTAATTTCCTGAAATACATGTGAGTTGAAAAATCAACAATAATGTTGAGCGAGTTCATGTGCAAGTGAGTAAGTAAAACACTTGTAAGTATAAAAGTTTCCTGGTATGTAGCAGTGTAAGAGGACTTGTGATCACCAATGGTTTGCAAGGCCATTAGCATATCGTGAAATGCAAGTAAGTAAGATACAACCCTAGCTGATTTTGCGTTGGGTACCAAGTCACTCCGGATCCGTTCTGTTAGTCCTTCGAGAGGCCTGTTCTGTTGGACCGGGAGCTGGGCTCGCTACACCCAAATAGATCTACCGCTCGAGTCCCTCGGGGTTCTAACTACCCATTCACATGATCTAAACCTCCTTACGTTATTTATACCGTGTATAAAGTACTTGTAAACAAAGTAACATGTATTTCACCCCCGCAGTTAAGAAAACTGAAAACAGTTAGAGAAAAGGGGGACATGAACTCACAGTGGATGCGTAAACTCTATCAAGCGTCTCCTGATACTGTAAGCTGTGCAATGACCTACAAGTGCTAATTCTATCAGACGGACGGCCGTGCTTTAGCTTTACAGTTTATGTTTGCGGGAAATAGTTAGACAACTATTTCGTGTTACATTTTGTATATGCTCGATAGTTATTCTTCCTTCCCAAGGATGGGGGATACAATACATGTGCGTAAGTTACGTTTTATCAATCTTGTGGTAATGTAATTACCGGTGTAACTTATATGTTTATGGAAGCGTTCGCAAAGTTTTGGAATCATTAACGCTTGTAAATATTATTTTCACTCTAAAATAATATTTATGTACTTCACAAAATAATCATAAACAGTGTTGTGACAAATATATTTATCACGTTAATCTTTGTGAAAATCCCGCCTCCGAATGTTTAGTAAAATATAGTACTGGCGAAATTTATGTTTCAAAAGTATGCCCAAAAATAGTTCTAACACTTGTTGTGTAAAAAGTCTAAGTGTTAGGTTTTTAGAAAATTTCGCCAGAGTTTCCTCTGTAACTGGAGGTGGCCACGCTTTTAAGCGTATCATTTTCTTTTAACAAATCAACTCAATCAACTTCTTTATTCAATCAAACAATTTCCGACACATCAAACTAGTCAACAAGTATGTAAATTTGCATAATCGCATGAACTTGCAGTCTTTCCGCATTAATAATGTAAATCATCCTTATATATGTAGACTTCTATATAAAGTAACTTTAATCTTGTAAAAACCTCGTGTTTAGAGAAAACCGTCTTTACAACTTCTAGTAACAAGTGACAAATACATTACTTTGTCGGATTTCTTTATTTTACAAGTGTCTATACACTTGTGGTTTATAAAATCATATTTATTAGTGCAAGATCAATCTTTAGAAAAACATGATTTCTTTAAAGTGTGGTCTTTCAAAAATACCACTTGCGGATACGTAGATCCGCTAGTTTTAAACACCATTTTACCGGTTAAAATACTTTTACACAAGTAAAATATTTCTCTACAAGTTCATGTCTCTAAAATGTGGTAGTGTTTCACTTTTAACCCTTGTATCTTTCAAAAACAAGCTTATGTGAAGATACGTGATTTTACAAAGTCGGGTTAAACGAAGTTTCGAGCTACCACATTATAGATCGGGTCACAATAAGCACAAATTTCAAGTCCTACGACTTTTACACAAGTTATACGCTATTAACCACCATTTTTATGATTTTACTAGACTTTAAAGTTCCATCTTTCAATATAACGAGATTCAACCGACAAATATCCTTTTAACCACTTTAGATGAGTGTAAAAAAACGAGTTTTAAAGGTTATACCTCTAGCTCAAGGCTAGGGAAGATCTTTGACGAAAATCGCGTGGATAAAAGCCAACGAGAGTGGTCCTTCGCGTTCCGCTTGCACCAAAGCTCCTTATACGTGTCTTGTGATGTTTGAATGGTCTTGGAATGATGGAACAAGAACCGAAAATGGTGATGGTGGTGTGGATGGGGTTCGGCCGAGAGCCACAAGAGAGAAAGAGAGAGTGATTTTGTGTTGTGATAAGTGGTGTGATCTCTAGAGTTAGTGTGTGTATTTATAGGAAGTTTAAGGTGCTATTGTCCAAAGGTTAATGTGTCACACAAGTACTAGACAACATGGGATTTGGCAAGATTATGGCAAGATCTTAAGTACATGTTGGTGCTCCCAAGGTAACCGATCGGTTGGGGGGGGGGGGGGTCCTCTTGTTCGATTTTAAGTAGAAGGTTAGGGGTTTAGTTATGTTAAATAAGTTAGTTTAGGTTTAAACTCCGTTAGTTACGTGTAACATGTTATGGCGGGTGTTAGGGTAATCAGGGACCCTAACTGGCTCAGAAAAACAATAAAGAGTAATAATAAAAATAGTATTGTTTTCATGTTCCGGGTAAAGTCCGGGTGTTCGGTTGGATAGTAATCCGTTAAAGTGTTACAAAAGACTTTAAAGTGTCGTTATTACATTTTTAGTGACACATTTTGTTTCCCCGACACTTTAGAAAGTGTCTAGTGATTTTTTTCTTATTTTTTTTTTGGCACTTTACTAGTCAGCTAGAAGCTGGTTAAATTATTTAAAGTGCTGTGTTTGGTACTTAAAGTACGTTTTAGGCACATCCGAATCAGTGTATCCTATCCCTAGAGACGCGGTAACACAACCCTTATGTCCTACACTCACTACCAGTGTAGCCAAAATATATGAGGCTCTTAACAGGCCTTGAGGCAGTATTTGCCTGATGCTGGTTATATCAGCATGTCCACTGTGTATCCGTTTAGTGCTACTGTGCTTTTTGTGCATCATGTTTGTCACTAGGGTTCAGCACGTAAATAATGTAGTGACAGCAAATAAAGTATGATGCAAGTAAGTGCATGTATCAGTATGCAGGTAGCAGTTTATCAGCTAGTTTCAATCAAGCACAGTAATCAAGTAATAATTAATCATTAATTAAGTTGTACGGATACCTGGTTTTGTGCGGGTTGTCACATTAGATGTCACTTTCATGGTGACGTCAGCTTAGATGCTTCAGTGGTTTGCTTGTGTCTATAAATAGAACAGTACCATGCACTGTTCTATTTAGCTCTTTGCAACATCTTCTTCCTGCACGAACAAACACTGTGAGCTCAGGCTGAGGGGGAGTTTGTATTCATACATTGCATTGTAATCGTTATTGAAATAAATTCAATCTTTCGGTTCTTTGTGGAAAATGTTTGATTAAAGCAATTCTCTCGTTTGATTGTGTGCAAAGTTTGTTTCCATCTTAATTCCGATGCACAACTCATCCATCTTCATCTTAATTCAAACGTAAAACACAATCAAAACCAAACTCAGATCCTAACACACCTGTCTCTTATTAAATAGCTAACACAACTGTGGTCACTATATGTTATTGTGAAAAATGAATTTTGATGTAGTATTTATAGATAAAATAACATTTTACTTTTTTTTATTTACTTATTAGAAGGTTAGAAACGTGTGTATTACACGTGGTTGGATCAATAAAATATTAAATTGTTATTATAAATAAGCGAAAAAAATAAAAGAAGTAGATAAGAAAAAATATTTAATAAATAAGAGATAAGAATAAGACAAAATAAAGATAAAGTCTGTTTACATTAGAAGATAAATTTAAGTATATAGATATAGATATAGATAAATGATTTATGAAGATTTTGATTTATTAATTAAAAAAATAATTATCTATATTAAGTAGGTTAGAAAGGCGGGAAAACTAAAAATAGATGATTCTCGGGAATGACACATGTCTCTCATTAGTTTACTTTATTATATAGTATAGATAGAAGATAGTATTTTATGTCCATTAAGTTCAAGCCAAATTGCCGACTGTGTACTTTAACTAAAGAAAATTACACTAGATGTCCTTTATGTTTTATGTTCTAGACAAGAGGTGTCCTTTCGCCCTAATTTCAACTAAACAAACCTATGTGACAATCACATCAGGGTAAAATAGTCTTCTTACTTATTTACTTAAAAACATTAAAATACAAATGGAAAACATATTAAAAAAATATTGAATTATTAAAAACCCAGTCTCTTTGCACTACCACAAAATAATTTTATAATTTTAATAAACATAAAAGCTTAGTAATCTATTTAAACTAGCTAATTAATCATATTTCCATTATCATTAAAACACAATATACTATTTTATAATATACATTTGTGAAGTGTTTGTTTATTTGTTGATACTCATTTAGTGAATTACATTACATGTTATGTTCGCTTATAATTAATTGGTGTTTATTATTCTAGGGTTCTTAAATTTTTTATTACAACTCGACTTCCCTTAAAAGAAATATTGTCCTCGAAATTAATGTTATACCACAAGTTACAAATAACCTTGCTAATGCTTTGTACAAGACACTCTAGCAAGCTATTGGTCCAAACTCATTAAAACAATAGGGACATTTTGATTTAGGAATGAACAACTCTACTGATTTTGGATCAAATGGTTCGCCATAAGGGTTTGTAAGAGAACCAAAAGATTGAGCTGGTTTGGGTGGTGGTAGAAAGACTTTTGGGTCAAATGATTGTCCATAAGAGTTTGTATTTGACAAAAAACGCGGTTTGAAGCTTCTGTTGCTGTTTGGTACTAACTCCGGTGTTAATACCTCCAAAGTACATCTCAGGATTTGTGGAACTGGAATTCGTTTTGCCTTTCGTATTTTTTCTTCATTCTTGTTCTCAAGCTTTTGAACGAATTCTTAAATAGTGAGTGTATCTAGAACGTCGGTATTCTTTAGCAAGTCAATGAATTGACTCCATTTTGGAGGTAAAGCATCAGCAAACCGCTGGATCATCTCTTGTTGTGTTGCACTAACCTGGTATGAGTGCATCTCACTAAGCAGATGATAGAACCGAGTAGCCATGTCGTTTAGTGTTTCATTTTCTATGAACAAAAATCCTTCAAACTCTTTCTTCAAAAGATCGTGCAGGATCTTTCTTGTTGCTGCATTCCCGTCTCCTCTAGCTACCAAGACATCCAACAAATTCTTTGTAGTGGTACAATAGGCGAATTGATGATAAATATCTCTATGAAGTTGTGACAACTCGTATTTCCAAACTTATCTTTGTACCTTGATGTAACGTATGTGTGCGATATGTGATTTTTATGAAAGTGAATGTTTATGTGAACGTTATGTTAATATGTGCTTGTGTAATGTATGTATGTATATCAATGGCTCAAACGCACAACACTCACTCGATCGCACAAGGCCTTTTGGGCTACACCTTGTATTCGGATCAATGGGCAGCCCAGTTAGGGCCCAACCATCGTATTAGTAATGTATTTTAGCACATTAGGTTGAGTACATGATTGTTATCAAAACCCTAGAGCTCTCTGTATATCGACGGCAGCCCCTCATCACCTGAGAGTTCACCTATTCCGTTCGTATTGATCGTTAGTTTCCGGTTAGTCATTGCTAGTGCTTATTTGTTTATGAATTATTGATGAATGTTATGATGATTTGTTAATGCATGACTAGTATGATTGCTTGTTAACCGTTTGGTATAGAATAGGGTTGTCGACGATGATTAATGATGGATGTTTGTGATCTTGTCGATTTGATTAACGTTTAATCAGGATGATTGTTGTTGTCAAACCGAATAGGATGTTGATCTGTATGATAAAGATACTCATAATCTGATGTTATGATTGATTTTATTGTGCCTGTCCATGTTTGATCTGATGATGGAATGATGATGATTTAGAGTGATAGGGCTGTTGTGCTCAAAGGGATTAATATTGAATTGATGTTGACTTACAACCCACTACAAGAAAATAGGTCCTATAAGACCATATGTTGGATATAATTGTCTGCTACAAACTTCTATGTGCATGTGTTGTGAAGTTCAATGTCGATAACTCATCATTCATGATTTCGATTCCATGTGTAGATGTCAGACTTTTATATGAATGCATTCAGTATGTCGGCCACCAATATAGAATTCATGTATGTTGCTATGCGATGTGTTGTGGATGGTGTGATGATTTTGTATGCATGATGATCACATTTGTAGGGTGTTGAAAGATTACATATTACTGTCATGATTGATCGAATTACTGTTGAAGCCATGGAAATTCTTCACGTGACTGCTGCTGTTAATGATGATGTATATGACGAAAACCCTTCACCCAATGAACACCCTTTCTCAACGAAAACACCATGGGGTTTTCGGCTCAAGAGTGTTTTCGACCTAAAAGGGTTTTCGGCCCAAATGTGTTTTCGTCACCTTTGCTTTGTGTACTATAACACTGTTAGTTACTAACTCTTTTAGTTGTTAACACTGTTAGTTGCTAATTCAGTTAAACATGTTAACTCTGTTAAACTACTTAACTTAGTTAAGTTAAGCACGTAACACAGATAGTTCACTAGTTCGGTTAGATGTTAACTTTGTTAATTGTGTAACCTTGTCGGTATATGTTAAGCCAGTTAAACTTGCTAACTCTGTTAAAGTGTGTTATCGGTTAACAACATTAGATTGTATGAAATTGCATGAATTGGATTAACTGTTACATGATACAAGTTGCTAACTGCTAGACACACTCTGTGATATTAATGTGATGCTAGTTACATATAAAACATTACGAATGTGAACTGATTGAGTATACGTGCACTATAGGACTTGACTGATTTCTTGTGAGAACTAAACTTAGCATACCGAGCAAACCAAGGTGAGTTCACACTCTACAAAGCATGGGATTCCCAGGGGTTGGGAATGGGGTTAAGGAATATGGATTCCTCGTCCTTTCTTGGGTAGGACAGTAATGGTTCAGGAATGTAATTCCTCGTCCTCACGGACAGATAACTTTACTAGACCAAATCTCTATCACGAAGTCCCTCCTTTTTATATCGACTTAATCGCCGGGCCAATGGCGAGCGGGTCATTAGTTAGATAGCGCTATTTAGGTCTGACAAGCCTCACACCGTGCCGCAGAGGACGGGCGTGAACTAATGGATCTGGGCACGTCAATGATGATAGACATTGACAGTTCAGGGCACTTAAACATGACTTTCGTCAGTAGTCGATATGGTAACGAGTCTAGTGTATACATGGGGTAGCCCCCACGGCCGAAATGCCAGATAACTATCATGGGGTAGCCCCCACGGCAGGATTGCCAGAGTAAATGGGTTAAACAAAGGGTTAAACAAATCACGTTTTCAACTATGGGGTAACCCCCACGGCAGGATGCCAGTTAAAGGAAACTATTTTTGGAACAACTTAAAACGAACACCCAACCGTGAACTCACTCAACTTGTTGTTGACTCGTTACTACATGCTTTGCAGGTCAATAGGTTCTTAGCTGAAGCTTGCACAAGGAAGAGTCGTTGTGGGACATGGACAGCTGTGTGCCATGTTAAACATTTGGATATTTGAACTTTCAATTTGGTTTTAAACATTATGCTTCCGCTCATAACTTAACTATGCTTGTTTTGGTCACTAATCGTGTTGGTTGGACTTTTACAATTAATTATTTACTTGTTCAATATGATTAGTGGTTTGATCCTGGTCAGTCACGCCTCCAAGCGGTGATACTCTGCGTGTGGATTTTGGGGGTGTGACAGATTGGTATCAGAGCCATTGGTTATAGAGAACTTGGTTTTAATAACCTGTACAGTGCTCTACGATCCACAACGACGCTTCACTCCACGTGAAAGGCTCGACATTCTAGGTGATATGGTTTACGTTTATATTGCCTACTTGCTAGATTGCATAGAACTTTGCTCATGGTATGCTTAGATAAACGTAGCAACTATAGTTTGAAAACACATTTGTGCTTGCTCCCTACTGTCACTACACACTTACACACATTCGCGACACCTTTCCTATTTGTGTTTACTTCGATGTGAGGTCATGAGGGAACGTGGGAACCTAACTCAAGCCAGCTGACGACTCTTATCAACGAGCAAGTTACGGCAGCACTCGCAGCCGCTCAGGCAGGAGGTATAACCTGCTATCTCGAACCTAACATAGGATGATAGATCCTACTCTCATGACCCAACTCTCGCGCTTAACCCTGTCGTTTCTTCCTCGCGCAACAAGGTCAGAACGCTCAGCCGCCTGTATGCACATTTAAGACGTTCATGGACTGTCGTCCTAGTGCTTTTGGTAGCACTAAAGGAGCTGTTGGACTCCTCCATTGGTTTGAAAAGCTTGAGACTGTTTTAGAGATGTGTGAAATGCCCTGAGGCTCGCAGGGTGAAGTCCACCACTAGTACTCTCGAGGGCACTGCGCTAACATGGTGGAACGCGCAAATTCAGATGCTGGGGCTAGCGGCTGCTAATGCCACCCCATAGAAGGATTTTGAGGAACTGATCAAACGTGAATACTGTAGTCGTGATGACATCCACAAACTGGATATGGAGTTCTTTAATCTGATGATGACGGGGTCAGATATAGAAGCGTACACGAAACGATCCAACGAACTGACGGTGTTATGTCCAATAATGGTGGATCCTCCCATCAAGCGCATTGAGCTGTACCTCAAAGGCTTAGTACCAGAGATTCAAAGTTATGTGACATCGGCCAACCTTGCAACCATCCAGGATATTACTCGTCTTGCTCAACGTCTCTCAGATCAGGCGGTAGGACAGAATAAACTGCCGAAACGTATTAATGCTGCTACAACTACCTCGGATGCTCCCAGTGACAACAAACGCAAGTGGGATGGAAATTCGAGCAAAGGGTTCCACTTCGGTTCAGTCTCAGTCGCAGCAGGGAAAAACGGATGAGTACAGGGGCCCCAGACAGTAGTCTTTTGGTAATCGAAGTCAGGGTGGATACCGGGGAAACCACCCTAAGTGCAAACGATGTAAATTGCACCACAGCGGGTAGTGCAACCGAAATCATTGTCAATGATGCAACAAGCTTGGTCATGGAGCCAAAGATGGTAGAAGCTCACGTCCTGCAAACCAGAACCAACAACAACAGCCACACGATTTATAGAATCAGCAGCAACAGCAGGGTAACAAGGGATGTTATCAGTGTGGTGCTAAAGGTCACTTCAAGAGACACTGCCCACAGTTGAACCAGAACCAGAACCAGAACCACAACCAAGGAAATGGGAACAATAATGGAGGCAATAATGGGGGTAATAACGACGGCAATGGTGGCAGGGGTCAAATGTTCGTGATTGGTCAGGATGATAATAGGAATGACCCCAACGTTGTGATGATTTCGACATCGTTATTGGTATGGATTGGCTACCACAACATCGAGCGGAGATTCTTTGCAAAGAAAAGATCGTCCGCATTCCTCGTGCTGGTTAAGAACCTTTGGTAATTCATGGTGACAAGCTCCTGGAGCAGCACCCATAGCTCGTGCACCTTATCGCTTAGCCCCATCAGAGTTGGAAGAACTCTCTACGCAACTACAAGAACTCTTGGATAAGGGTTTTATTCGTCCTAGTTCTTCGCCCTGGGGAGCTCCAGTCTGGTTTGTAAAGAAGAAGGATGGTACCTTCCGTATGTGTATCGACTATCGAGAACTCAACAAGGTAACTGTGAAGAATCGCTATCCTCTTCTACGTATTGACGACTTGTTTGAACAGCTGCAAGGGTCGAGCTACTATTCAAAGATTGATTTGGGATCAGGATATCGCCAGCTGAGAGTCCGAGAGGAGGACGTCTCTAAAACAGCCTTTAGAACCTGATATGGCCACTATGAGTTTTTGGTCATGCCTTTTGGGCTAACAAACGCACCTGCGGTCTTCATGGACTTGATGAATTGAGCGTGCAAGCCGTACCTAGACAAGTTCGTTATTGTATTCATCGACGACATCCTGATCTATTCGAAGAGTCAGGAGGAACACGAACAGCATCTACGACTCATTTTGGAACTCCTTCGAGCAGAACAGCTGTACGCCAAGTTTTCTAAATGTGACTTCTGGCTTCGTGAAGTCCATTTCTTAGGCCATGTAGTGAACAAGGATGGGATCCACGTTGATCCATCCAAGGTAGATTCTATCAAGAGCTGGCCTGCACCTCGTACACCAACGGAAATTCGCCAATTCCTGGGATTGGCAGGCTGCTACAGGAGGTTCATTAAGGATTTTTCTAAGATTGCACAGCCTCTTACTTCCCTAACGCAGAAGGGCGTTGTTTATCGTTGGGGAAATGCACAGGAGTTAGCGCTTCAGCACTTAAAGGATAGACTTGGCAGTGCACCTATTCTTTCATTGCCAGAGGGCACAGACGACTTCGTGGTTTACTGCGACGCATCCATTCAAGGTCTTGGTTGCGTATTGATGCAGCGGGATAAAGTTGTAGCCTACGCCTCACGCCAACTCAAAGTTCATGAAAAGAACTACACTACACACGATCTAGAGCTGGGAGCGGTTGTTTTTGCACTTAAGATATGGAGACACTACCTGTATGGTACCAAATGCGCTATCTACACTGATCACAGGAGCCTCGAGCATATCTTTAAATAGAAGGAACTCAATATGCGACAACGACGATGGGTCGAACTGCTGAATGACTACGGATGCTCGATCAGGTACCACCCGGGCAAAGCCAATGTTGTGGCCGACGCCCTCAGTCGAAAGGACATTGCGCCTAAGCGCCTACGAGCTTTACAACTCACTATACAGTCTAGTCTTCCTTCTCAGATACGAGATGCTCAGGTGGAAGCATTGAAACCAGAAAACGTCAGGGCTGAAGCCCTACGTGGCTCAAGGCAACGCTTAGAACAGAAGGAAGACGGTGCTTACTACGTAACAGGACGCATTTGGGTCCCACTTTATGGCAACCTATGCGAGCTTGTGATGGATGAGGCACACAAGTCTCGCTACTCAGTGCACCCTAGTTCGGATAAAATGTACCACGATATCAAAACCACATATTGGTGGTCTAGCATGAAGGCCCACATAGCAACTTACGTTAGCAAGTGCTTGACTTGTGCGAGAGTCAAGGCGGAATACCAGAAACCTTCAGGCCCACTTCAACAACCAGAGATACCACAATGGAAATGGGAGCAAATTTCCATGGATTTTGTTACTGGCCTGCCTAGATCGCAACGTGGTAACGATACTATTTGGGTGATCGTGGATCGACTCATAAAGTCTGCTCACTTCTTGGCTATCAAGGAAACAGATAAGTTCTCCACCCTAGCAGGCGTATATCTTAAGGAAGTTGTCTCGAGGCACGGGGTGCCCATCTCTATTATCTCGGATCGAGATGCACGTTATACATCAGAACTGTGGCAAGCAATGCAGAAGTCCTTTGGCTCACGATTAGATATGAGCACAGCTTATCACCCGCAAACGGATGGGCAGTCAGAACGTACCATCCAGACCCTCGAAGACATGCTTAGGGCATGCGTAATTGACTTTGGCAACGGCTGGGAAAAGCATCTGCCACTTGTGGAATTCTCGTACAATAACAGCTACCACACCAGCATTAAAGCTGCTCCATTTGAGGCATTATACGGGCGTAAATGCCGGTCATCTCTTTGTTGGGCAGAGGTGGGGGATAGTCAGATTACTGGTCCAGAACTTGTGGTAGACACAACAGAGCGAATTGCTCAGATACGACAACGAATGGCGGCAGCTCGTGACCGTCAGAAAGTCTACCCCGATAAGGGCAAAAAACCCTTAAAGCTCCAGGTTGGGGAGCGGGTACTACTCAAAGTTTCACCCTGGAAGGGTGTGGTTCGTTTTGGTAAACGAGGCAAACTTAACCCACGATACGTTGGACCTTTTGAAGTCATTGAGAAAATAGGAAAGGTGGCCTACAGACTGAACTTACCAGCAGAACTCAGTGCAGTTCATGATGTTTTCCACGTGTCGAATCTGAAGAAATGTCTGTCAGATGAGACCCACATAGTTCCTTTGAAGGAGCTCACTATCGACGAGCAGTTACGATTCGTCGAGGAACCTGTTGAAATCACGGACCGGGATGTTAAGGTCCTCAAGCGTACTAGGGTACCTCTCGTTTGAGTTCGTTGGAACTCACGTCGCGGCCCAGAGTTCACCTGGGAACGCGAAGATCAGATGAAACAAAAGTATCCCCAGCTATTCGCACACGGTACAACCACTACTGAGGCTGAAGCTACGGAATTTCGGGACGAAATTCCAGATCAACGGGGGGAGGATGTGACACCCCAGGAAAACCGGGAAAACCATACAACTTAACCATGCAACTTAACTAGCTTCCTCAGTGAGTACGTGCTAAATTTCGGGACGAAATTTCTTTCAACTTGGGGATAATGTGACAACTCGTATTTCCAAACTTATCTTTGTACCTTGATGTAACGTATGTGTGCGATATGTGATTTTTATGAAAGTGAATGTTTATGTGAACGTTATGTTAATATGTGCTTGTGTAATGTATGTATGTATATCAATGGCTCAAACGCACAACACTCACTCGATCGCACAAGGCCTTTTGGGCTACACCTTGTATTCGGATCAATGGGCAGCCCAGTTAGGGCCCAACCATTGTATTAGTTATGTATTTTAGCATATTAGGTTGAGTACATGATTGTTATCAAAACCCTAGAGCTCTCTGTATATCGACGGCAGCCCCTCATCACCCGAGAGTTCACCTATTCCGTTCGTATTGATCGTTAGTTTCCGGTTAGTCATTGCTAGTGCTTATTTGTTTATGAATTATTGATGAATGTTATGATGATTTGTTAATGCATGACTAGTATGATTGCTTGTTAACCTTTTGGTATAGAATAGGGTTGTCGACCATGATTAATGATGGATGTTTGTGATCTTGTCGATTTGATTAACGTTTAATCAGGATGATTGTTGTTGTCAAACCGAATAGGATGTTGATCTGTATGATAAAGATACTCATAATCTGATGTTATGATTGATTTTATTGTGCCTGTCCATGTTTGATCTGATGATGGAATGATGATGATTTAGAGTGATAGGGTTGTTGTGCTCAAAGGGATTAATATTGAATTGATGTTGACTTACAACCCACTACAAGAAAATAGGTCCTATAAGACCATATGTTGGATATAATTGTCTGCTACAAACTTCTATGTGCATGTGTTGTGAAGTTCAATGTCGACAACTCATCATTCATGATTTCGATTCCATGTGTAGATGTCAGACTTTTATATGAATGCATTCAGTATGTCGGCCACCAATATAGAATTCATGTATGTTGTTATGCGATATGTTGTGGATGGTGTGATGATTTTGTATGCATGATGATCAAATTTATAGGGTGTTGAAAGATTACATATTACTGTCATGATTGATCGAATTACTGTTGAAACCATGGAAATTCTTCACGTGACTGCTGCTGTTAATGATGATGTATATGACGAAAACCCTTCACCCAATGAACACCCTTTCTCAACGAAAACACCAAGGGGTTTTCGGCTCAAGAGTGTTTTCGACCTAAAAGGGTTTTCGGCCCAAATGTGTTTTCGTCACCTTTGCTTTGTGTACTATAACACTGTTAGTTACTAACTCTTTTAGTTGTTAACACTGTTAGTTGCTAATTCAGTTAAACATGTTAACTCTGTTAAACTACTTAACTTAGTTAAGTTAAGCACGTAACACAGATAGTTCACTAGTTCAGTTAGATGTTAACTTTGTTAACTGTGTAACCTTGTCGGTATATGTTAAGCCAGTTAAACTTGCTAACTCTGTTAAAGTGTGTTAACGGTTAACAACATTAGATTGTATGAAATTGCATGAATTGGATTAACTGTTACATGATACAAGTTGCTAACTGCTAGACACACTCTGTGATATTAATGTGATGCTAGTTACATATGAAACATTACGAATGTGAACTGATTGAGTATACGTGCACTATAGGACTTGACTGATTTCTTGTGAGAACTAAACTTAGCATACCGAGCAAACCAAGGTGAGTTCACACTCTACAAAGCATGGGATTCCCAGGGGTTGGGAATGGGGTTAAGGAATATGGATTCCTCGTCCTTTCTTGGGTAGGACAGTAATGGTTCAGGAATGTAATTCCTCGTCCTCACGGACAGATAACTTTACTAGACCAAATCTCTATCACGAAGTCCCTCCTTTTTATATCGAGTTAATCGCCGGGCCAATGGCGAGCGGGTCATTAGTTAGATAGCGCTATTTAGGTCTGACAAGCCTCACACCGTGCCGCAGAGGACGGGCGTGAACTAATGGATCTGGGCACGTCAATGATGACAGACATTGACAGTTCAGGGCACTTAAACATGACTTTCGTCAGTAGTCGATATGGTAACGAGTCTAGTGTATACATGGGGTAGCCCCCACGGCCGAAATGCCAGATAACTATCATGGGGTAGCCCCCACGGCCGAAATGCCAGATAACTATCATGGGGTAGCCCCCACGGCAGGATTGCCAGAGTAAATGGGTTAAACAAAGGGTTAAACAAATCACGTTTTCAACTATGGGGTAACCCCCACGGCAGGATGCCAGTTAAAGGAAACTGTTTTTGGAACAACTTAAAACGAACACCCAACCGTGAACTCACTCAACTTGTTGTTGACTCATTACTACATGCTTTGCAGGTCAATAGGTTCTTAGCTGGAGCTTGCACAAGGAAGAGTCGTTGTGGGACATGGACAGCTGTGTGCCATGTTAAACATTTGGATATTTGAACTTTTGATTTGGTTTTAAACATTATGCTTCTGCTCATAACTTAACTATGCTTGTTTTGGTCACTAATCGTGTTGGTTGGACTTTTACAATTAATTATTTACTTGTTCAATATGATTAGTGGTTTGATCCTGGTCAGTCACGCCTCCAAGCGGTGATACTCCGCGTGTGGATTTTGGGGGTGTGACAGAAGTGCTTGAGTAAGAATGGCAAAGACTTTCTTCTCAAGATCATAAGCCTTCTTATCATTGTCGAGAGCTTCTTCGAGAGCTTCATTGTACGATGTAGTAAAGCATGTCCACAACTTGGTATTTTGCCCTAGAACGTACATATGAAAACGACTTTTCCATTATTGATAATCATTCATGTGATTTAACTTTGCTGGACGATTATTGCTTCCCGTTTCACTCTCGCTTAAGAGAGGATTTTGAATGCTCTTATTTTGATTAGTAACCCATGCCCATTGATTAGCGGTAATCTCTTGTTTGGGCATTAATCCCTTGATCCATTGTGAAGGGTCTTGGCTTGTACTCGAGCTATCACTCCAATACCAAGGATTTGTACTCATTTTTTATTGTTGTTTTAGGATAATTACTTGAAAATATAAAATAAACAACTATGATTAAAATATAAAGCTTCTGTGAAAAATTATAAACTGTTTACCCACGAAAGACTGACCCACGAAGAATATAACCCAAGAAGTTCTGTCCTACGAAGAATATGGTCTACGAAAAACCTATTTCAACATTAAACTATGATTCTTCATTGGCAATGGTTTTTCGTAGGGAAGGTTCTTCTCAGGAAATCAAATCAAAGAAGAATACGGTTCTTCACCACTTAGTTCTTCGTCGATGTGGTTCTTCCCATGTAGTTTCTTTGCTGGATGGTAGGTGAAAAGTAACCTTAAAAGATAGAATCTTATCCTGAACTCAAGAAAGTTGTTTGGTGAATGACCCAAAATAGTTAACAGACAAGCATTCGACAGATTTAATTTTTGAAAAAGTACAAGACTATCCTTCAACAAAAGGAATATTCCGGTGACTTCTCCGGTCAAACACTTCACCAGAAAAGCTGTCGAGCAAAAGATTTGCAAGAAATTTCAAGAAAAACCGTATTTTAATATGTCTCCATGTATCTTAACAAGGTTTTTGTGTAGGTCCACTGGGAGGATCAAGTTAACCTACTTCCTTGTTACCGAAACACACCCGCAAGTGCGAAATCCAAGTGGGTATGCAACCAAGCCAAAGAACACAAATACACAAAAGATTCAACGTTTAAACTAAAAGTTTATTCAACCAAAAGAGTTTGTTTTACAAAGATAATACAAGATAAAGCTCTCACAAACTCACTGGTGTGCTCTACCTTCTAACTGTGAAATACAGGTCCTTTTATAACAACACAACAGCAACCCTAAGAAAAAGGAGCTGGGCCCAAATATAAGCCCACGAAGGACTCATGTCCACGAAGAACATGTTAGTTCTTCGTTGATTATGGTGAAAGACCAAACTCACGAACTATACATAGTTCTTCGTATGATAATATATGCATGGACTTCTAATTGATTTCAGGCCCAATAAGGTTGAGTCTACATCCAAAAGGCCCATGAAACATGATTGTTTGCATGGCAGACTCTACAAAAACTCAATTCTTGCATGCAAGTTATTCACATGACATCATCATGGTAATGTCATGGAGATGACGGTTCGTGGCTCTTCGTGCTTCGTGTGTCGATCTTTGGGGCGCACGACGGAGGAATGTCACGATGTCGGTCTTGAGCCGAACCGAACCGAGCCATATCTACACAAAACTACATCAACAAACTCCACCTTGGATGTTGCTGGTGAAGGTTCGCTCTTCATGTTGTAGGATCTTCGAAGTCTTCACATTTCACAAACAGGGAGTATATCAACAAACTCCCCCTTGAATGATCCTCGTGAATCTTTTGATCTTTAATACTTCAGATCCTTTTGGTGTTGATGAGTGGTAAGCTACAACTCGATCATCTTGATCCTCTGATTGCGTCAATGTCGTGTCTTTATTCCACAGCTTGTCATCTAACACGTTCTCTTTGCCTTTAGCTGGTTCAGATGCCACATCTGCACACACAACAGAGCTAAATGCGTAATGAGATTACATGTGACTCGGTCAAACCGAGTCAACTCAGTCAACGACAACTAGTCAACTCGGTCAATGGTTCGGTCAACCGAAGTCAGGGATGGTCAACTCACGAGACCCGGTAAAATTTAATCGACGCGAAATTTCTAATGATATAGTTATAAATTTCATATTTAGATACGCGACCGAGCTTGAACCGCATCGATTAGATATTAGTCATGTTTTGATACTTTTGACGATAACTATATATATCGTTAATACATTGCGTTGAAATATTATTTAATTGTTGAATTTTGACAAAAAAACGACAACTTGTGTTGTTAGGGTTATTCCAAAAACAGAAGAAACTCTGCCCGATTTTTGTTAAAAATCCGAAATACCAAACATATTTATAATGTATAAGCAACGCCTATCGAAGTATTTTCATGAAATAAATATAAAGTATATCTATACTTTTGGCGACGTTGTACGAATTACAAAACGAAATCAAAACGTCTCGACAAACACGAACTACTAGTTTACGAAAAACCGATACTTATATAAAGTAAATATAATTATTTATGTTTATTTTAAACGTCTTTACCCGAAGTACGACACATTGTCATAGGGTTATAACAAACGATACTATTAACCAACTCGATTCGATAAGAATGAGACGTACTGCTATCCATTTACACATTTCTATTCGCGACAACTAACACGACTTCATAAACATAGTTATGTTTATATATATATATATATATCCTAAATCCTATGGAAAACTAAGTCGTTTCCACGACTTAGTATTATCCCGATTATAAACGGGATCAAATAACCATATATTGGTTATTCTAAGTCAAAATAACAACACCTTCGTAGAGTCGTTTTATTAACAACTCGGTAGAGCATGGACACGTAGTTTAACTACGTCATTATACTAGAAACTTATAAGTGTTCCTTCATAGGAATACTATAGTTGCACGCTAGCTAATGCACGTTCTTAGAACAACACTACGGAATCACGCTACGCTAGCTTTGCACGGGAATATCCAAGTGAGTTCATAACCCCCAATTTTCACTGTTTTACATTTTTATAATTGTTTTCGGAGGTGGAAAGACATGCAAGTTTTGCAAAAACACAATGTTTCGACAAACAAAAATCACATATTCCTAAACCATTTCGCAACAGGATTTCAACGAACTCAAATGGTTTACGAAAAGTTCATGCTAAACTTACCGGTTCTTACAACAATACAAGGTTTTCGAAACATGCATGAGTTTTAATAACGTGGGCATAGGCCCAATGGCACGGGCAAAGGCCCAAGGACGTCGGCAAAGGGCCAATGACATGGCAAAGGCCCAATAACATGGGCAAAGGCCCAAGGACGTGGGCAAAGGCCCAATGACACAAGGATTGGATGGTCCACTACTCACTAAGGGCCGTAGGGTCTCTAAAACTGTACAGTGAAGTCCTCGCTACTAATTGGAACTATAATCACCTGCTAGTCAGCAGTCTTCAGTAAACGGCTTGGCGAGGCACTTGCTAGCACGGGGTGGGTTATAGGCTCATGCGGGCATGTTGTCTTTGTCGAACGCAAACATTGACGGTTATACAATTTTTTCAAAGACAAGATTTTCAAATGACATGCCAAAGAAAATGATTTTATTACATTCTCTCGACATTTCTTAAACCGGTTATCAAAAGGATTTGTTTTAAATCTTTTTTAAAACAAACTATGAACTCGCTCAACTTTATGTTGATTTTTCGCATGTTCTTTCTTAGGTTGCATTTTCAAAACTATGTAACGGTTGGAATAGGAGAACCCATGGGAATTCGAGTACTTAGCGGGCGTTCGTATTCTAGAAGTCTTAGCTTATTTGCTTCCGCTGTGCAATGAAGATACCAGTCCAGTCACGCCAGCTCTGATATTTCGGGGTGTGATAGATTGGTATCAGAGCTATAGGTTTCAGCGAATTAGGTTTTTGTAGAAATACCTAGGCTTTAACCTCACTATCCTCTAGGGACTTAGATATCAAGACTTGAACACATACAGAACGCCTAGGACTCGAACAAAGGTTCCAAACGTTGCCAAGAACAATGAGTCAACAGTTTTGAACACATACCCGGCTTTTCAGGCCGTACCGTACAATTGTAACACGTGTTGTGAATAGGTAACAGGGCAGTATTTGACTGGTTATAATGTTTATGTGTGGAAAGTAATGAGTTGGTAAATTTAAACCTTGATAAAAATTATGTTGGCAACGATAAGATAAACGCTTATCTCTATAATCTTGAAATATGAAAGTAATGAATTAAACAAAATACTGTCAACGCAGCCAGTCAAGGCAACTGGTAATTATTTCAGTATTAATTCTGAGTGATTATTTTTATAGAGCGCCTAAAATAATTTAAAACGTGCTAAAACGGGATTAAAACGCTAGATAAAATACCGGTATCCAGTAAATGCCAGTTTATACACTAATTTACATACATATATGTATGTATATGATAATTATGTGAGAGAGGGGCTAGGTGGTGGCAATTGGGTAGCCCACCTTTTGCCATTTCTTGTTCCTCTTGCCAAGTGTTGATCTTGGAAACTACAAATGATGATTATCCTTCCAAACCTTTCCAACATCTCTCATATTTCAAGATTATAATCAAAACATCACACTAACTCTCTCTCTCTCTCTCTCTCTCTCTCTCTCTCTCTCTCTCTCTCTCTCATAAACCATGGCCGAACACCCCCATATACACACACCTTCAAAAATTTCTAATCATTCCATGAAGATTCAAAGGCTTTTCAAGGTGATTTCAAGCTAATATGGATGTTTAGAAGTGATTCCAAGAAGATTCAAGCAAGAACAAGCCTCATATCACCATCTTTTCTTAAAAAACCCACTTAGAAATCTTGAAGGTATAAACTTATTTTTTTTTTAAATCACATTGATTTTTAGTGATGATGGAGATGTTAGATGGTTTCTCTTGAACTTGGAATAAATCACAAACTTGTAACAAACAAAGAATGAGATTTCAAACAAAGTAAAAATGAGTGTATATATGTATGTGTGTATGGCCAAAAATGTGTATGAACATGTGTGATTAGTTGTGTTTTAATTTTTGTTGAATGATTTGATTTGATTCTTGAGAGATGGATACATGCATGTGTTAAAATGGTGTCATAAAAGAAGGTTCCAAAAAGAGTCTTGTGATTTGAGATGAAAGTGATGTAATGTGAACTTTTGGAAGTTTATACATGTGTGTATATGTGTCGTATATATGTATAGATATAGGTATGCATGTATGTAAGTTTTTGTCACATATACTTAAATGAAGGAATGTTTGCATTTATGTGAAAATGATTTGGTGTTAATGAAATGGATATGTTTTGATTTGTATGAACATGACATAAATATGGTCTTTGATGCATTTAAGATCATGTTGGATGATGATGTTATGATGTGAGTATACTAGATGCATATACCTAGACATGTATGATGATATGTGATTATAAAAAGGTAAATTGAGTATGATTTAGTAAAAATCAGTTTTGAGCAGATTATAAATACAAAAATAAAGTTATTTTAAAGTTTTTAGTGACATATAACTTTGTCATAATGTTTGTTAGCTTTGGATGTTGTACTTGTTGCATTAAAAGTTGTAAAATACGTGAAATCGCATGATTTATGTGACTTACACAAAAACTGCACTAATCTGATTATAACTAATATTTTAATCAGTAAATAACATGTATTTTTTTAAAATATCAATTCGTTTCGAGTTGGGATGATTATAGTAACGTTTAGCGCAAAACTATGCGTTAAAACGTTCAAAATCGGCTTTTCGAGTGATTTTTATAAAACTAATTTAGATCAGTAAGTAAACTGATATTTTTAGTTTAAAAATAAGTATTTTAACTAATTTTAAGTTTACTTGGTGCTTGGTTGGTCATACGTGACTTCCGACACCCGAAAACGTTACCGAATTGCTAAAATACGCATTTTTCAATGTACACTAGTATGGGTAAAATTTTGGGTAAGCCTTATGTGTTAAAATGTGTTATGTGATTTAAACATGAGAATGTGAAAATATGTTAAGTTTTAATATGATTTTGAAAATTTGGATTATGCATGTATACTTGTGCGTTTTGTGCGGTAGAAACGGTAAAAATCACGTTAAATGTGTAAGTTGTTTGTCGAGCATGAAAATTGGTACATATAAAATATTTTATGTATATTTGCTTTAAAAATGACAAAATAGGTAAGTTAACAAGATTTCGCGTGTTACGATGATAAATTATGTGAACGTTTATATATTACGACGCGCAAATCGTAGATATATTGCGTTTAAACGAGAGTGTTAACGGATTTACACAATAATGGTCACCAATAAATTCGTTCAAGTCGCAAAATCATATATATATATATATTAACGTGACAACATAATCAAAAATGATAACTTTTCGAGAAAATGTCAAAGTTATGTGATAATTCTAAGAAACAGAGAAACTTAGGATTTTTGTGTTACGAATATTGATTTAAAATCGTTTCTATATATATAACTAGGTTAATGCCCGCGTAATACGCGGGCTTCAACCAAAACCATATTATTTACTTTGAAATGAAATGTTGTGTACAAATACATACATTGGAAGAAAAAAACAGAAAACTATTCAAATGCCGGAAAAAACTTCCTTGTAGACTACATTTGAGAAGTTCACAGCCTAACCCACCTGCAGTCCGACACTCACCACCAATATACGTACTTACTCTTGAATATCGTCCCTTAGCTTCACAAAATCAGAGCAAGTTAGGTACAACTAAAATCTTAATAAGATACAATAATAATCATATTACGAATCTAGAAGAGAAGTTGAGGGGTAGTGCGGGTTAAAAAATTGTTCAGGGGTAGTCGATAACTAACTATATTTACCATGACCTTCCTCTGTGATATAAAAACTACTTTCAAACCAAAATTATATTTTGGACCAATACTAACAATATGGAGTGACAACTAAATAGTGTTTAATTCCAATAAAATGATGATATGTCAATACCTGAAAACTATCATATTCATCATGGGCAACTTTTTTATTTATCCGTCTTTCATATTTCAAATTTCCAGCTCCCTGCAACACCAAATACGGTCATAATCAGTACCAATTACTACATAAGACTCCAGTAAAACAGCTAACAAAACAAAAAAAAAATAAGTTTTACCATGAAATAGTGTAAGAATTTATAACTCATCATCTTCATCTTCTTGAGTTTTACTCTTATTTTTTTTTTAAACTTTTCGCCTTTTTAGACTTAACAAAGCTACCGGATTTGCCAGTTGATTTAATCTAAAAACATCGTTAGCATAATCAACCGATTTCATTTGGCATTCAAAACTCAAACGAAAAAAAATACATAAAGGTTTCATTTTTGTTGTCATTTTCATCCAATTGGCAAACTGGGTTAGAATTTTCTGTTAACTTCTCCCTTTTTTTCCGTTTTCCTCATTTGAATTAAGGGTATAATATATTTTAATTAAATGAGGAAATCGTCAAAAAGGGAGAGAAGTTAACAAAAAAAATTCTAACCCAGTTTACCAATTGGATGAAAATGGCAAGAAAAATGAAACATGAGGGACCCAGATACAAAAGGTTTCATTTTTTGGTCTGAAGTGGCGAAAAGGGCCTAAACTCAGGGACCATTTTGGCATTTTACTTGTCACATTTTACAATATTCCCTTTGCAACAGCAATCACAAGTCAAGGCCTTATCTCGTTGTAACAGTAAACACAAACCATGATTTGAAGCATCAATATTCTTTAGTGCAAAGCAACAACCAACACCAACAAAGGTTTCAAAAACTTCACAAATAATTATCCTTGGTAATCATAAAAAAACAGTAGTAGGTAACATCAGCCAAAGCTAAACTCAGATATACGATAACTTTTTTTTTGAACCGCAAATGTTACTCTAGTCCTACACTCCTACTCCTACAATCAAAGCACCACCGCAATAAATGCCGTTAGGAAACTAACCAGTATAATCAAACTAACGTTATACTAAATATCTATGTTATGATCTAAGTAGTTAATGCGGTAAAATATTTGATATCGGTCAAGGACCGATATTCGAGGCATATCGGTTATCAACTCAATATACCTCTCTTTTATTTCTGCAACGCACATCTATACATCCAGCTTTTCGTTTCAATTTGAGCCCTATTAGTTCTTCATCAACATCTGTAACATGAAAATTAAAAAAATCAACTAATTGAAATATCCGCGGTGATGAGGACGAACTTACATGTGCGTACGAACTTACATAAGAACACTGAGCCATATACGCCAGCAGAGATCGAATCGAAGCATCGTTAATGTTTAACTTTGGCGCTACATAAAGGTATTTCGAATTTCCTCTGTTGTTCTTACGGATTTCAATCACGCTGTCCTCCCACCTCTACCTTCCTTCATCCGCAATCGACAACCCCTTGTAATGTGCTGATTTCACAGAACTCAAAAACAAAAAACATATTCAACACAAAACTGATCAAGAAAAACACTTTGATTTAGGGTAAATCAGATAACGATGATGAATACATCAGAAAACACGTTAATCGGTGAAAAAAATCCTTGATTCAACACAAAATCAAAACAGACCTGAAGAGTGAGTGGTCGTACTACATCAACATTACTTTCAAAATTTACATCTACATCAGACAACCACTATTTTACATATTTAGCTACGTGCACAGTGGGTTTCGTTTTATGAATATACTGATTAAACATGAAATAGTACAACACAAATCTAAAAATAATAGACGGAATTAGTGAAATAGAAGCAAACCTCGAAAGAAGACAAAGTTTCAACAACTTTTACTGCATGCACGAAGACAACGTCGCCGACGAACACCACCGGCACTGACGACCAACCCTACCAACGACAGTGATTCACTCGTTGGGGCCGAAATCGGCTACTTGGAACCTCGTTGGAACCTTAGTTCTAGCAGTCGTCACCACCAATCTCCCTTGTACCGCAACCCAAAGGTGCGGCTATTAACCACCGCGAACCACCGTCACAATTGTGGCTATGTCACCAAAACAGCAAACCTGTTTTAACAAACAAAAACATAAGATACACAAATAATAACAACATAAAAATCCAAACATACCAAGCATAATCCAGGTTAAGAAGAACATCAATTGAGCAGCCATTAATGAAGAAGAGCACCAACAAACCTAATTGAAAAAACAAAAACTTAAGATAAAAAAAACAAAAATTACGAAAGAAATCAAATCAAGAATTCCAGCTCAAAGGAATACGGACCAGAAAAGAAACACATATGTAATCGAATTTCGATGATATATATATACAACTACCAAAAAACGGAAAATGATACAAATGTACGTACACCAGAAAAAGCTCCAACTTCCTTCCTATCACGCAACCATCCCTAAATATCCTCTTATCATCCTACCTCACCCAATCTACTCTCATTACTCCATGAAGGATTTTGAAATAATGTCCCAACCCACAAACCCAAATTCCACTCATAAATATAAAATGAATTTCACATGAAAAGATCTCTAACCTTTTCCTTCTCAGTAAGTTCTGCATATTTGATCAACACCTGCCCATTGTCATATGTCAACCTCTTATTTTTATTTTTTTAATCAGATCATCATTGTAAAAGGTGGTCAATCTATGATACCAAATTTCACTGTCTAGCCAAAAAATTCCAATGGCACAAAAGACATTCTTACAAACAAATTGATTATGGAATGAACCCAGGATTATTGATTATACAACTACAAACTTTATTATTGATTTAAATAATTGGCGAATGGAGATTTTGAATGAAACCCGACTTCAAGTTTTGTAACTTGCCGCTTCAATTTTGGAATGAACCCAGGATTTCAGTTATGATATTGAATATGGAATGAACCCATGTTTCAGTTACAGAATGGAATGAATGTGAGATCAAAAAAGGGTCTATCAAATGAGTAAAATACATAATGGAATGAAAACCCTAGTTAGTTAAAAAATGAAATCATACCTTTGGGACCCTAAACGATGAACCTGATCTAACAGTTGGACAACAATGGCTTCACTTCCAAGATTATTCCATTGCTCGATTCGAAACACCCCCGTCGATTAAGCTAAATTTTAATAACAACTAAATCCATTTCCATTTTCAAGAATTGAACATGGATTCATTGATAATATCAAAATTAACAGCAAAATTTTAATAACAAAAAGAAAATAAAAGAAAAAAGGTGTGAGAAATCAATGATTTTTTTATCAACCAATATCAAGATATACTTAGAAACACCTTGTATATCATATCACAAATATAATTTTGTGTATACCTATAAAACCTTGTATATCCTTCATTATAAATCATATATAATGCAACAAAAGAGTACATTAATCGATGATTGGCATACCTTCACTCGTTGGGATTCAAAGATATCGCTTAGAGTACCTTATAGTCGAGAGTCGAGCTGACTTGAATTAGGCTTCTATTTGGTCCATTTATTCTGACAATTGGCTCCATAAAGTATCTATACTACGATATAAAACGATACACATCAAACTTGTTACCAATATAATAAGAAGAAGTTGATGTGGCCTTTAGATAATTGGTAGAATAGAAGCTATAAGGAAATCACATTACAACGATTAATAGCAACTACTTGATCCAAAAATCCAAAAAAGGGAATAGAATAACATAGCAGCCAAATTAACCGAAAACTCACCATACTGAGATCTCCAAGGTAAATTGGACCTTCAAGAAGAGCTTATTCCAAGCAATCAAAAGAAATATTTGATAAGAAAAGGTTGCTTCTTTCACAACAACTCATTTGAATGAAGAAAACTTCATTTTATTGTGTCAGTGTATGTCAATAACTCCCCAGCAAACTCTTTTTTGGTAGGGTCCAATGCAATAACTTGTTACAAGTTTTAAAGAGAGTAAAAATTGAAATATGATAGATTTTAGTTAAATCTTACATTTGGTAGTGATGCATGCCCTTTAAAGTGAGCATCCAGATATGTCATCAAATCAATATTCTCTCCGGTGATTTTGTTGTCATGTTCAAGAGATGCACCTTAGAAAACCTAAAATTTATCTAAATATTATAATAGTAAAAAAAGAGAATAAGCATATGTGAAAGTAGAAATCACCTTAAATAAGAGTCCTCATTATCTACTTTTGTAGGACGAAAGAGTGTCACAAATCCAAAACCTTCAAAAGCCAAGTCATGTAATGGATTTTCAAGTAGAGATTTGAAACCCATTTTCATTCAAATAATAAAGATACAAATTGTAAATAACAAAAAAAATCATTTCCAATTATAATCGTATAAGATTGAAAATATTACCTAACTTCAGATCATGTTTCATGAGAAGAACCAAGTGGTTTCAAAATGACTTTGCCTTATCCTCCATGCATTTGTTCATGTATTCCTGTGTACAAATTCACAATAAAAATTCACAATACAAATAAGAAATTTCTCTTAATCAACGTTTAAGTAGATGCATGTAAATATAGATGTTTTGAAAGTCTAAAACTTTATATCAATTAGATTGCAAACAACAAATTAGCATTGTCGTGTTTCAATCAAAAAGTAAACTTATGTAAAGGTTTAGTATTTTGATATCAATAAGCAATCAGAAACACAACTAACTGAAATCAGCAATCGAAAACGTAATATTATTTGCGATAAATAGTTTTTCAAAACATCATGAACAACAAAAACCAAAACTATAAATCGTTATTCTTTAAGATTTCAGTCGCCAATCTAAACAGAAAAATGATTGTCTATTCAAATCATGAACACAATCACATCAAGAATATAAGACAAATGTTAAACCAAACACAAAATTAAAACATCAAACACAAAATTGAAAAACGATAATGATAACTTACTTGAAGATAACCCGCAAGAAATCTGATATATAAAAAACACATAATAAGGTAGAAAGGACTAACCACTCATTCTCCAATTGCACAAGTGAATTAGAAGCCGCCTAAACACTATCATAAATCATATAAAAAATAGATTCTTCACACTAATATTTCAAATAAAAAAACTTTACCTGTTCCCAATGCATATCAGCCACACGAACACGCAAGCGAATTAGATATATTGCTTATTGCCATTCCTGCAACATTATATGTGAAAAACCATTTCAAATCAAATAATACTAAAACTAATTATATCATTGTACATCTTTTTATCACAAACTAAACATTCTATTGCAGAATTAAGAAAAAAGGAACCAAATTTTGATAAACGGGTGAAGTGTAGCATAACAGAAAAAGAAAGCAATACTTTTCAAATTTGTCATATTTCGATAAACTAACACGTAAATTAAACCCTAAACTATCTATGATTCACATAAACACACACACCAAAAGGAAATAAACGCCAAAAAACCCTAACTAACACACAAGAACAATAAATAGTAAAACCGTAAATCAAAAGTAATGAATACTATACCAAAATCTCAGAGATCAAGATCGAGACAATTGGGGTAATCGGATATAGAATCTGCGCTTCCAGAGACCCAAATCGAATTGGTAATCTCCATGTGTCCATCGAATCTGCGTTTCATCGAATCTCCATGTAGAGGAATCGCCGATTAAGGTTGCTTTGTAGAGGAATCGCCGATTAGGGTTGCTAAGTAGAGGATTCACCGATTAGGGTTTTGCAAAAATCATTTGAAACGTTTTGAGAGAATGAGAGAGACATGAGAGACAAAGCGTATGAAAGAAGCCAGAGTCAATCTGAGAATGAGAGCAATGCCACATGTCCTCCCATATGAGATTTGCCACCTCATTGCCTATGTGTCTGCTTAGTTGGCTTGCACCATTGGGTGACATGTGTCCCCCAATGGTTTGCTTTATTAGAGATATAGATAGGACGTGTAGAAATCAATCTCTGGGATTGCGCTATTTAAAATACGCACCCAAAGTTGAGTGTCACTAAACCCCTATTTTTACTGCTTTGTACATATTTTGGGGGTAGAACACGCCAATAAAAGGGTTTAATAATGTTTTTGGATTAAAACATACCTTTTAATATAAAAAAAAAATATTTTTTCGTTGAAAATATATGGAGTTTGATAAATCATACGTTTCGAGATAAAACGTTTTGATGAATGAATGTTTGGAGGAAATTGGGATGATACGGTGTTTCCGAGGAGAAACAGACCGTAAAGTTGGGACGAATGCCGGCCTGGTCTCAAGGGAGGGGATTCAGGGGGTTCGTACAACTTCGTGTATTAAATTTGTCATATTAGTAGGATATATATTGTACGTGATGCAGACATCATACTGGTCTCAAAATGGACCCTGCGCCCATGATGTTGTTTAATCATTTAAGTATTGCACGCGAGGAATTGTTGGTAGATCTATCGGGTTGATAACCCTGTCGTGACCGGTCGCCCCGTGTCAAGTCAAGCGACGAATTTAGATTCTGTTTATTGTCTAGCATTGATTATCCCTGCATGGTAAATATATAGTTCATATTGTCTAGCTAAAATACGAGTCTGAAAATTGACGCTATAAATTTAATATACAAAACATGGGTAAAAGCTTTATTGTCGGGTTTTTGAACCGCGACGGATGACCCATGGATTTTATTAAGGAAGTAAAATGAACTTTCTAAAAACTATATGGATGTTTTAAAATAAACACATAATCATAAGGTTTTCCTTTGGGATGAATTGTTTGAATGTGAATATGTGAACTCACCTTCCTTTGTGTTGACACTTGATTTTAACGTGTTCTACAGGTACTTGAGTTCGGCTTCGGGAATCATGGCGTATCTTGTGTTTGAATGATGCATGTTGTTTTGTTTAAAAATGTTGGACGACTTTTAAACTTTTGGGACAAATGTAATAAGATCCGCGCGGATCAAAAACAACTTAACTTATGTGGTTGTGTGATGGTTTTCTAAAATATAACGTTTAATAACTTATGTTTTAAAATAAGTTGAAATGTCCAACAAATGAATGCATCGATCAACAAGATATAAATGGGCACCAACTTCCGTCACCACTACGTTAAATATTCTGTTGCGATGTTTTTGGGGTGTGACATGATACACTGTACACGAGTGTCGGGTCTGGTTGGCCTAATTGGTGATAATCCAGTCCCCACTGAAAATCACAAAACATAATTTCTTAGGTGGTGGCCTGGTGGGTGATATACAATTAATTACCCAGCAGGAACCAACATTAAATCAGTTTGCAAGTACTTCCATTAAACCTAAATCATCCACGAAATCACGATTTTAAGTATATAAGTGATTTTTCTAATAAATCAACTTGTGTTGACTGAAAATGACCAACTTGTTATGTTCCCCTGAAAGCAACAACCAATCTATTTTGTGCTGAATTACGCCAAATTGCCACCTAAAATTCTCGGTAAGTCATTTGTTAAGAAAACAAATCTTACCAACAAATAAGAACAAGCTGACATGTGTATCAGTGACGCGATCATCCAAGAAACATATTTTCTCAAATTCTAATTAATAAAACTCGGGTGCCCCGATGAAGTGGCTAGCATAGCCCAGGCTTCCATTGCACTCAAATTCTAGTGTAATAAAACTCGGGTACCCCGATAAAACTTGGAGTTGCAAGCCTTAATTCTACATAACCTACTTCTGCAATGGTTTGCGAATGAATTCCAACTTTGCTGCTCGAAAATATGCTTCTAGTTCTACCTTCAGCAAAAGTGTTGACAAATGTCATCTAAAGTTCACTGACACAATTAATTAATTTATATTAAATATATTTTTTATATTAGTTGTCATTTTTTATATATAAAAAAGTTATCTTTTAGTAATTTTATAAATAGTAATTATAATTATTTAAATATATATTTAATATATTAACTAAATATTGTATAAACAGTTGGCTCGTTTAGGCTCGCAAGCGGGCTTTAGTTCGATAAGTGAAGCTCGAGTCTGGGCTTGTTTACTAAACGAGCTTGATTTTAGGTTCACACTCGAGCTCGTTTAAGCTCGGCTCATTTCAAGCGCATTTTCGAGCCGAGTACGAGTAGTTTGGCTCATTTACACCCCTACTTAAGCACCCAAATTTAAAGCTTTGAATCTCCCAAATTTAAAAACTACCCAAAATTAAGCTTTGAAGCTGCCTACACCAGAATTAACCCGAACCGATTTTAAGCACCCAAAATTTAAAACAACCCATTCGACCCGAACCAATTTTGCTCATAACCCCGTTTGACCCAAATGTGTGTTGACGCATTATCCAGCGCGACCCGACCCGCCTTTTTCCAGGCTTATCGAATTCACAATCATAGAATTATACCACCATCATACATCACAGACTCCGATTATCTTGAGGGGTGTATGTTTAGTTATGGGTACAAAATTGGGATTTCAAAAGGAAAAAAATGTTGTCATTGCCAAACTTACCTTGTCCACTTAGGTCTAGACTTTTGTAAGATGAAAACCGTAACAGGTGCATCAGCAAAAAAAGAGAGAAAATCAATTCCCATTTATAATAAAACACATAAAAAACAGGAAGAAAGTGAAAGCTCAGCAAGTAAACCTCAACTCTTGTCGTTGTGAGAAAACAACCCAAGAATGGTAGGGATGACTTTTGTAAAGTGAAAGCCAGCGCTTGACTGAGGTTCTATCTGAACAGGTAGGGATGAACTTGTTGAAGTACGACGCTTGGTTGGGTGGGATGGAAACGCACGAACACATTCAATCACCTGCATTAATGGGGAAGAGAAGCGTCACGTTGAAATACCTAGATTGCCCCCTCTAGCGTCTTAAACTTGCGTGGAAATACCAATTCAACCCCTCTAAAATGGTTTGCTCTCCCTTATACATGTTGCTATAAAATTTGTACGTATGGTACGTAAAACCTATAGGATCACAAACATGCAATGAAAGTCTAGGATTTTCATATTAAGAGCCAACAATTTTGGGAAAGGGAGTAGTTATTAATCATATTTCACTAATAATTAACAAAATATTATAATAACCAAACCTTTTGGTTCTGGGTCAATCCAATCTGACACTCATCTTGCCACCTCTAGGCTAGATGTTTTCTAACCTGCTTTGATATTTCAAGAACTATGAGTTCAGTAATGCCTCTTCCAGCCAAGAAAAAACAAGAGCTAAAACTGAGAGACAAAAGGAAAATAAAACAAAGCGATTAAGATGAACTAATAAAAATAAGTAGAATTATCCAACCTCTCCAGCTCCAATGAATAAAAATTTGTGTTCTGCCAAAGATTTGCCAACTAATATTAGTGCAGAAATAAGCCCTGCAAGTACCACCGATGATGTCCCCTAAAACAAAATAAGAAGACCTTTAGCTAAGGGTGGTAATTTGAACCATATACTTACATAGGGTCGATCTGCGTTGTCATTTCATACTGGCATCCGTGAGTCAAACCGAAAAAATTGATATAAGAGGGGGCATATATATCTTGCCCCCCAATAATTCATATACCTCATAAAACGTTTTTTCAAGACTTCAAGTATATAGCATAAAGATGTAATAATAGTGTTTTCATAAAAATAATTAACAGATTATTGGTTTATCAAAAATGCAAAAGTATGAAAAAACGCTTGTGGGGATGTAAACATGTTTTTTTCTTAAAAGCATCGATTTGACCCAGCTAAGTTGATGCTTTTTTAAAACGTCCCATCTTGACCCAACCAAAATTGTTGTTTTTATAAAGCCACTCGTTTTGACTTGAGCTCATTTTGACATAATCCCCCTTTGACCAAACCTAGTTTGACCGAAACCCACTCTAACCCACCCATTTGTTAGAAAATTAAAGTAACCAGCCCCTCAACATATTTTCAGCTTTTACAAATGCAAACCTTGATTCAACAGCCACTGCTGCAAGCTGTCCCTACAACAGTGCCACCTTGTGCAAGCTGAAAACATGAAAACCTCTATCGGTCAGGATTCATACACACAAATCATCTAAGCATCTTACAAGTCAAGATTGAGCATGTGATGACTGGTTGGTCTATAGGAAGATCATGCAATTAGTTTGAAATCTTCGATGGCGTTTAGGCGAATCTCCACCAACGGAACACTTGATCATATCTCCCCAACAGAATTCTCAGACCTTTCGTCTGGACGTGATCATGTTACGTTTAATTTGTTGTTTGAGTTCAACCCATCTGTAACCGTTTCAGCCTACATCTAGTGCACTTAACTAAAAAAACTACAAGAACTTCAATTATACTTTTTTATAAACTTCATCAATTTCATATACACCAAACCCAAAATGAAACTTTTATAAAAAGTCATAGTTCTATGTTGATCAAACACTATATGTAATTTACTTAAATGAGGTTCTACCACTAAACTTATGTTATAAATGTTAAACTACTTTAAATATGAATCTATACTTATAATTATTTTTGTATCATGTTATTGTGTATATGGATCGACAGTAGTAGACGTCAACGATCCTTCTATTCATTAAAACCTAAACTCCCAAAACTCAACTTTACATATTGGTAGCCTACCGTGTGTGTGATTTTTCAAGTGCGAAAGGGTAACCTGAAATCGAAATCGAAATCGAAATAGTAACTGTAACGGTCAGTGCTCGGTGAGACGTTGTGACCGTGTGTTCGGTGGCAGCCTCGGTGGTGTGTAGTTATACCATCGGAACAGTGTAGCCGGCATACTTAATAACAAATCAAGTTAACAAATTAGTCTACTTTCGACTCATTGTTTTTGGCAAAACAAGAAAACAAGGAGGGTGAAGGTTAGGAAGACAACATAATCAACTGTAAACAATAACACAAACCCTAATACGATCTACATTTCAAAACAATTGTCTTAAGAAACACAAACCCTAATACGGTCTAGATTTCAAAACAATAAAACAAATCAACTGTCTACATTGCAATTGAGGGTACATAACCTACCAGTTTCAAAAGAAAAGAACACAACAGAAATAAGAAATCATATTGGAAAGTTATCAGTTTATAAGCATACCTCGGTAAATCAGAAAACCCTCCAATTGAGGAATCAAAAACGTCGCACAGGAATCTGTATTATTGAAGGGGATTTCAATCAAGAAAAAAAAAACCATAACCGATGATTTCATGTTCATTCATATTCAATGTAGCCTTCAATTTGAACACTGAACCGACGATGTCATTGAAGAAGTTAGAAGGAATCATTGAGACGATATTGAAAGGGGGGCAAATTTGGAAGAAGGGGTGAAAAATTAGAAAAATAAGCCAGGGATGGGTCTGGCGTCTTAAAAAATTGAGGGAAAATGACATTTCTATCCACGTGAAATGCTTTATATAGGTTTATTATTTATAGATTTATAGATACACACTTAACTTGTCTACATTCATATTTAAAAAAAATAGAGATGTAGGTGAATTAGTTATATAAATGATACTAAAAAGATATATCAAAAATCACCAAATCTTTTGGCAAGTGAACATAACGTGGCTTTGTCCCCAAAATCATGTTTTCTTTTCTTGTTGGATTTCCTAAGCATTTACGAGGAATGGTCATGGTTAGCTATAATAATAATAATAATAATAATAATAATAATAATAATAATAATAATAATAATAATAATAATAATAATAATAATAATAATAATAATAATAATATCTCTAAAACCTATTTTGAACATCAAAACTCAAGAAACTCACTCGCATTTTCATAAACACCAGCTCTCTGCTACCCTCTCGAAGTCCAGTAACCGAAGATCGAAGCACCGCAACACCCGTATAACCTTCAAGACATGGACCCAAGGCGACGCGTTGATCCTTGCGCAAATGCGTCGCCAAAAAATTCGAGAAAAATATGGACTCTAGATCATTTTTTTTTTAACTTTATTTATTTTTTCGGTTTTTTTTTCTGTTTTTTTTTTTTCGGTTTTTTAATTTTCTGTTTTTTTTTTTTTCAAGTAGTGTAATTTTTAATTTAAATTAATGAAGATTTTTATGTTTTAAATTAAAAAAAAAATAATTGTCAAATGATTGCATGGGCGTTATTGGAATAATGCCCTACTACACCTTTTTTGCTATAATGCCCAACGATAATTAGGATGTCACGTTTCGGATAATGCCCCATGATTGGAGCATTATTTTTGTTCACCACTACGCGTACGGGTGGTCTAAGAGGGGAGTGCCCCCTCACCCTCAAGAAACTCGCTAGCATTTTCAAAAACACCAGCTCTCTGCTCCCCTGTCGAAGTCCAGTAACCGGAGATCGAAGCTCCGGCCGGCGCCCCTCTTTCTCCAACTGCTTACCTCAGGCCTGATACACCCACACCTCCACCCTCCTTCTCCGGAAACACACATCGCTCACAACTCAACCCTCCTTTCTCAGTTTGGCGGCGGCGGCGACGTGGTTTCTCGATGGCTCCTACGCTGAGACACATCTACACCCCTTCTCGTTCTCTTGGTCCAATAACCAGAGCAGATCCGGTCGTTCTCGGATCGTTCTTCCGGCGGTGGGTTTAGACGGGAAGCCAGGCGATGATGCGATGACGACATGAGGATGAAGATGACTGTGGGGAGTTCTCCGGTAACGTATCTTTCCGGCAAACCCCCACCCCCTAATCTTCTGCTTTTCTTTTTTAAAATCTTTCAAAAATATTACGGGTTAATCAACAGGAGGTATTTTATTTTCTGTTTCCGGTGATAATCGGGCGATAATGGTGAAGATGATGAAGTTATGGTGGCGGCCGACGGCGGCATGCCATCTTAACGTCGCCGGCGACGTGACGAACGCAGTGTTGTTGTACGGGTATGGGTATTAGCTTCAGTTCAAGTCCAGTGTTGTTACGGGCTATCGGGAATGGTTTGGTTCAAATTTGGTCAGAACAGAAATCAAGGTGGTGCTCAGATCCGTTCGGTTATCGGTTCAGATTTGGTTATGGTTCGGAGCGTTTTTATGTTCATTTCGTTTCGGGTTTTGGTTCAAGTTAGCTCGGTTAAACCGAGTTAACTCGGTTCGGGTCCCGGTCAAACAGTCAAGGCAGTCAACACAAGTCAAAGACGGTCAACGCCCGAGTCAACTTAGGTCAAGCTACGGGTCAACAGGTCAACGGTTCGGTCAAAGTCAGATTCGGGTTCGCGACCCAGTTCGGTGTTCGGGTCGAGGTTTGGTTCAACTCGGTTTGACTCGGTCAAACCGAGTCAACTCAGTCAACGGCAACCAGTCAACTCAGTCAATGGTTCGGTCAACCGAAGTCAAGGATGGTCAACTCACGAGACCCGGTAAAATTTAATCGACGTGAAATTTCTAATGATATAGTTATAAATTTCATATTTAGATACGCCACCGAGCTTGAACCGCTTCGATTAGATATTAGTCATGTTTTGATTCTTTTGACGATAACTATATATATAGTTACTAGGTTATATACCCGTGAGCTTCACGGGTTATGGGTTGTGTTAAAAAAATCTACATCTATAAAAGTATTTTTTTTGCATGATTTATAACCTCATATCTATTCATGCTAAGACCCATGTTTCGCAAGCCTTACCAAGAAGATAAAAAAAAACAGAAACTGAATTAGTTAGGGCATCTTATATCTAGGTTATCATTCGGGTAGGAAATTTTAAATTACATTATTCATAAGTATGTCGATAAAACTAATGCAAATCAAATGACATTACATAAAATGGTAACAAAGTTTTCTTTAGAAGCCGTGTACAAAAACATCAAGAAAAAAACAAATATCGGTTATGTATACAACTTAAGAATTAAACATCTTTGTTACCACTTGGACTAAAGAAATGTGAATCCCTATTGACCATCTTTTGACACAAGTAAGGTAGTTTGAACAATAGACTCCTGCAATAACATCAGAATATGTAATATTTTACTAAAATTACTCAAACTGCTTCTAACTAAAAAAACATTGAAGTTTCAGAATTGTTTCATAAATTTTAAAATAAACTGATCTAAATAAACAAAATATAAAAGACGACTATGAGAACCAAACTACAAATTACGAGATGTAATGTACCAGCTACCAAAGAAGTGAATGCCTCATAAATATAATGTATCATAATCAGTTAAATGAAAGCATATACCTAGTTGAATGTTGGAGAGCTAGCAGCTCGTTTTCAAATCTGGCCCGACCCGGAATGATATTGTCCAGATTCAAGAAGAAAAAAAACTTGTTTGTTTTGACCCGTTACCCGACATAATTATAATACATCTTATTTACAACACAAACTATAACTTAACATATTTGATCTTAATCCTAGTTATATTTAATAATTGTTTGAAATTTTCTCCTGAATTTTTATACGCAAATAAACTATGATAATGCTTTAATAATAAAATCATTAAAATTTTTATCATTTTATCTCTCCAAACAAAATTCCGGAATATTTATATACAAATAAACTATGATAATGCCTATTTTATCTAACTTAATAATAAAATCATTAAACCTTTATATTTTATCTCTCCAAACAAAATTAAATGAATAGAGGGCAAAGATCAATACGGCGATTTACGTGAGTGGACTCTCAAAACTATTAACGTGACAATAAGTCAATTTACTACGAATATTATCATTAAAATTATCATTTTCTACGAGTTTTATAACCATATAAAAATTGTGAATTTCGTTAGATATTCTTTTAAAAATTAAAGATGAGCACGATACCCGTTCAGTACCGAACCAGTACCGGTAACAAAAAACGAAAAAAGAGGGTACCGGTATTTACCGGTGTTTTACCTCTAAATACTAATACTTGTACCAAAAAAAGGAAAAGTGGGTACCGGTATCAGTACCGAGTATACCTGGTACGGTACCGGTACCCGATACCAAATACTCATCCCTATTAAAAATTGTTGTACATAGTATGAAATTTAAACAAAAATTTGAAAGTTAAAAAGAAGTGATGGAAGCTTACTGATAAAACTCGCCGGGGTTGTGATAGATATCACCGGACAAAACGTCACCGTTTGGCAAAAGCTAAGAAAGGTTACGAACAGTAGCCGCTGAATCGCCGTCTAGCTCTAGCAAGTTCCAACTCCGGCAACCTTCGTCCCTTCTTTCAACAGATCACAATGTTAATCTTCAAATTAAAACACTAACA